>APFE030824686.1:54211-157468 GCA_000404065.3 Pinus taeda | reverse complement strand
CGTGTCACTCTCTCATGGTTTCGCACCCTCCCTTTCATACCGCTTACCACTCCCCAGGCCCCCAAAAAATGGTTTATGCCATTAATCAAACCACTTTTCCATTGTGACTATTTTTTACTCCTGCCACCTCACAACGTCAACCTACCCCATCTATCTATAACCTCCATTCCCACCATTGTGCATTCAATTGGCTGGGTCGTTAGCCAACGGACCTGCGCCAAGTCATAGCAACCCAACGGGAACACTCCAATTCCATAAAATCACCATTTCACACCATTTTCGAATTTTAACTTGCAATCTCTACTATCAGGCGAAATTCAATTCCATTCAGTCATACACAGAAAGTACAGTAAGCTCACTCTGACAACAGTATAGCTGTAGAAGAATTTATTTTTCTGCAGTGATCACATATTCCCTTTCACGAATCCCACTTCTGGTTTGTCCCTTTTCTTTATCCCTCTTAAAATTCCCATTTCTTCTTATCCCATTCTGTTATAATTTCAACACAAGTCAGTTTTCAAAGGCTTCTGTAGAAGACAACCATGGCACCAAAGAAAAAGGAACAATAAGTATTTAATCCAATGGTGTACCCACCATTGGATTTGGATCACATACCACTTGCAGACAGGGATTTTAATATACATGAGACACTCTCAGAGCTTGATTTATTCGACATATATTTCTGGTGGGAGGATAAATTTGTGGAGGAGATGGATGACATAGGCCTCTGGGACACTAATCTACCTTTTTACATTTTTCCTAAAACACATAGTTGCCCAGAACTGATTAGGATATGCCACTCATGCTACAATTCACAACAAAGGGTAGTGATGGCCCCAACCAGATATATTGTTTACCATTGATGCCATGTCCATTATGCAGATGATGCAAGCCCATGTTATTGAAGGAACTACTCCCTTTTCCCACGAGATTCTCACTGAAATGTATCAGAAACTTGATTTTTCTAAGAGAGCCAAAACCTTAGAACTTTTCATGACTGAGAAACCACCTCTACCAAACAAGAATCCTCCTTATTCCTCCTATTTTTTCCCTAACAAAACTAGACACATTGTCACTTTTATTTCTTATTTACTTGGCTATTATTCAGATCAATAGTATGGTGAAGCTATCATAACTTTCCTGTCTATTCTGTCAATAGAATCCAAGCCCTTTGTCCTCTTCAATTTCAGCCAATTTTTAGCAGATGCCATTCATGAGTAGTTTGTCAATTCCTTCACAGAGGAAGTGTTTCAATACTCAATTTTGGTTTATATGTCTATTCATTTTGAGGCAGACAGTTTCCAGTTTTCAATGAGGAAGTTGAATGAAGAAGGTGAACACCAATCTGTTATTTTCTAGACAACATTAGTGACAAAGGACTCAAAAGACTTCAGCTACAAAACATTTGTAGAAATGTTTGTTCACCTAGAAATGAGCCTCCTCAGTGGGAATGCAAAACCCAAGATCAATGAAGAAATAAGAAGAATTATGCATTTGAACGATCAAGCAAGAACATGTCACTAGTACTTGTACCAAAATTACACTAAACTAAGAGTATATGGCCGTGAGTTGGCCCCTTATAAGCTACCAAAGTTCCTCCCCATGAGGATCTTTGCACTTGAATACTTCAGACAAATGATTAATATAGATGAAGTACATTTTGTAGTAGCTAAGAAAAAGTCTTAGTTCAAAATCAAATCTTAGATTGGTCCCTTCATTTGTAATAGAAGAGCAGCAGGGGAGGAGGGAGATAAAAGATTGAAGGAAATGAATTTCACCCACAGTTTTACATGGTCCTATGACCCATGGGGTATCATCTCCAAGAAAAGGGTGGAGAATAATTCAACAACCTATATTCACACTCAAAGGCCTGAAATTGAAAAATACATGAACTCGATTGAGTGGATGCCTGATACATTGTAGGAGGCTGAGGAACAAATGATATCTTCTTCTGGCGCACAGACTCCAAGACAACATGAAAAACATGCCACTGAAGATAGAACTGAAAAGGGAAAAGAAAAAGAACAGGTAACCAGGAAAAGGCCTAGAGAAGATCAGTTACCAGGGACTGATACTTCTATGAGGGAATTCAAGATGAAATATAGGAAAAATCCAAGAAAGCACATGGACATAGACAAAGGATCACCATAACAAATAGTCACCAATACCATTGATATCCCAGATTCATCCACAACCGGGGGGAAATACTTTCTTGGCGCTCCGATTTTTGAAAGACAGCAGTCTCTTCAAGTGTCATCATCTACAAATGTGATTGGAGAAAAGGAAGAGACAACCTTTGACACATTCAAGGAGATTAAAATCAGGAATGAGATATTAAAAAAGAACACTTATGCTTAATTTTGGAAACATCGTGCAACTGTACAAGGCATACTTCGCTCTGCCTTTGATTCAGAAAAGGGAAAAATGCATATGGAATTTTTAGAAGCATAGACAACAGAGCCTAAAACTCCATCAAACTACAGGAAAACTTCTTTTGAGTTTGATGCAAGAAGTATTCATCCAATTGATTAGCTGGAAATGAAGCAGCAAATAGGTGAAATGATTTCATCTACTCTAACCAAAACTTCCATGAATTTGTTTAAAATGTAGGTAGCCCTATCAAATGCTCAATCCTATTTAAAGATGGAAATGATTTCATCACAATCAAAGGACAATAAAATTAAGTCTTTAGAAGACTTAGTAGTGAATATTGGTTATGATCCCTCAGATGTGAAAGCAACTGAAGAAATAATAAAGAAAAAAGTGATGGATATAGAAACTTTGAAGAAGTAGCTCAAGATGCCTGCTACACATGACCCACTGACCAAGGAGATAGAGGAAACAAAGAGCAAAAAGGCTGATATGATGAAATTAATAGTGGAGCAGTCTCTCTAGATCAAACAAATGGAAGAAAAGATGGAGAAGATGGTGCAAGAGAAAGAAAAGGTAGCACAAATGACCAACACAACAATAGAGGCCCTTCCTCTAACAATTCTTCCCATAACCACTTCAGCAAGTGTTGCCACAAGAGTAGGAAGAAACACATAACAACCGGCCAGATCAATGGAAGCCATGAATCTGCAGACTGAGGAGATTAAAAGACTGGAAACTCAAGTTAATGTGCTGCAAGATCAAATCAAAAGGGCCGAAAGTGACCACTCAGTAGAGATGCAGAGGGAAAGGACCTTGATTGAAAGGCTACAAAAGTTAGAGAAAGAATCATCCATTGGGAACACTCTAGAAAGAGTTAAAGAGATTATTTGGAACAACATAATCAATGCTATGAATGAAATTTTTCCTAGCATCCAAATTATCTTTGAGCAGAAAGAATTAGTGGAGAAGGCTAGAGAAGCTATTTTAGATACTAATGAAGCGCTCGGAGGCACGCCAACAACAATTAACAGGATAATCAAAATTTTAAACTCAAGAAACAAGTATGAGATGTAAGAGTTGGGAGTGGTAGAAAGGACATAGATTATACTTAAAGTCAATAAGGTACTAACTAAGAAGAGCTTAAATGTGCAACTAGAAGAAAAATGTCAAAATCTGGAGTTGACAGTCAACATGTTCTTCAACAAAATTCAACCTTTAAATCAGAACGTCTCCCCTCTCTGTTTGTCATAAATGACAAACTCATGGCTAGAGAGGATTATATCAAGAAACTCTAGGGTATAGCCATGAATGCTGCAAATCTTTCCAACATCAAAGGAAGCATAACAGGAAAGGAATTGCTGGAAGCCATCAACAATCAAATCTACATTGAGCATGATCTAAAACATGCTTTTATGGTTAAACCCACTTTCTAAAAATACACTGATGCTGATGAAATATACATGAGGCTAATGAAGATCAAGATACGAGATGAAGAAGCATGGAGTGACCGGTCTGACTATCAGGAGGAATGAGACAAAGATGATTGAAGTGATAGCACCAGCCATGTCAATAGAGCCACTTCAACAAAATTAATTTCTTAGCAACACCATCCCTAAAGAAGAGGACCAGGTGTCTTAGTTTTCTTAGCGTGGCCACTTCGTGGTTACACTAGTCAATTTTATTTTGTTGTAATTAATAACAGATTGCCAAGTGTATAAGGAAAATCATTGTAGGTTTTGAGTTAAATACTTATGCATTGGAAGTATTAGGGGTTGGACCCAAGTCATTTAAAAAATATTTTTCTCATTGGAATATTGTAATCTTGAGCTAGAGCATCAATAGAAGATGACCATTTGCATAATACTTGATCTTTTTTAATCCCTTGATGTCTTCCCTTCTGTGTTGAATGTATCTATGTTTTATTAATTTATGCATCATTAAGTATTATTGTAAAGAAGAAATTATAGATTAAGATATGTTGTTGGAGCACCTTATTTCTATCTATGTTTACAATATAAATGTTTTCTTCTGATGTATGATTAAGAAATACTTAACTACTTTTTATTCATTATTGATATCACTTTTCTGTCATCTCATTTCTCATTATGCTTTTAGATCTAGTATAAACAGTTTTCTTGCCTTGTAAATGCTCTGGGAAATTGGTGTTACCACCCAACCTTTGACTCCATAGCCCAATGGAAAGGATTCATATACGATCTGCCCCAACCAAACAAACAAACAACCAAGCAATTAATTAATAAATCTCCTTCATTTTTACATCTAGCGTAACACATTAGAACTCTGAAAATAAAGTAAAATCCTAAAAATACAGAGAGAGCCCTCTCTGAGTCTAGGAGGGCTAGATCCTAGACTCCTAAGTGGTTTGATGTATCTTTTGTGAATTTTGTCTTGCCAATCTTCAAAATCACATAACGATAACACCGTGTACATGTGATGTTGTGCACACGTTGTGTAGGTGGTGCTGTGTATAGGTGGTACCATGTACATGTTGTACATATAGTACTGGTGTACATGTGGTGTTGTGTGCATGTCGTACAAGCTGTGTTGTGGGCATGCAGTACTATGTATGTGCATTGTGTAGTTTTTTATTGTGACGTGTGTATTCGTTGTGTTGTACTCTGTGTAGTACATGTCTTGTGTGGTGTTGTACATTGAGTATAGATGTATGTGTTGTGTTGTAAACTGGTTGTAGGTTTATGTATTGTGTTGTGTTGTACACTAGGTGTAGGTTTATGTATTGTGTTGCATTTTTCACCAGATGTAGGTGTATGTGTTGTGATGTATATTAGGTGTAGGTGTATGTATTGTGTGGTTCCGTACACTGTGTGTATGTATGCGTTGTGATGTAAATTGTGTATGTGTACGTGATTGAAGAAAAGAAAAAGGAAATGGGTGCTTGCTGGGTGTAGCAACCAATCTGGTGTGTGTACAAAAGGACAAAGGACAAAAGAAAAAGGTAGAAGAAAAGGACCAATCAAAGGATAAGTATCCATATTTTATTTTTGTTTTATTATTCAAGTAATCTATGATTATGGTTTATGATGGTTACATGTGATATATGATCATGGTTTATGATGACTGCATGTGATTTATGATCGTTGCATTTGAGCTAACCAGATGTGATATGTTTATACATGATGATTTGATCAAACATTTAGTTTGAATTGTTGTGACAAGAAGTAAGAAGAATTGTAGGTCTATCTTGTTGACGAGTTACCGATATGTATGATTGGGATTTATTTTAGTTCATTTTGAATCTAATGGGAATTATGTGCTTGCTACAGGAAAGCATGGAAATGGTTAGACAGGGTGGTTGAAATCAACCGCAAGAATTTTCAGTATCAGTGAAAGGAATTGGAACATGCAAAAATATGCTAAGCACTTCAGGAGTAGGGCCATTATGGGGCACTGGTACCCAATAGTGTCCATTGATTTATATGAGCATGCTATGACTAGTATGATGGTTTTGAGGTAGGGATATTCCTTGGCTTTTGGAATTATAATGCGAAGAATCCTTTCCAAGGGAGGGGTCACCGGAGGGACTGTGTAGCAGAGAAAGGGATGCTTGCAGAACTTGGAAGGTGTGTGTCTGCATGGAAGGGGGCGATCGAATTGCTTGAGGGACTATGTAGCAGAGAAGGGAAGGTCAGGGATGGATTTGTTTTGGTCATTGGCATTTCCATATGGAATCAGATGCAAACTGGGAGAGTGCCTCAAAATAATGAGCTGATAACTTTTCACTGAAGAGGACAAGTGGTGTGAGGATTGTAGCGCTGGACATTGGATGCAACTTTGACTTTGGTAGTAGATTTTGGGCTTCATGAGAAGGAGGTGAATCTTGGTATTACTTTGAGGGTGGAGTTGTGAGCCTTTGGATCCCCTTGTTTCTTGTTCAAGAATCAAATCATTTTATTTCCTCGTCGAGAAAATGTGCATATGTGTATATTATTGTAAATACTATATCGAGCTAGATTTATAAATCTCCATAGATAGTATGATTATTTTCTGGTTGAAGCAAATGTGTATGTGTATATGTGATTATTATTGTAAATATTGTAATGAGCTATGTTATAAAGCTCCAGTAAACGGTATGATTGTCATATCTTCAGCAGTGGCCATTGTAAATATTGCAACGAGATGTGTTATAAAGCTCCATAGGTAGTATGCTTTGTTTTCAACGAATTTCTGCTTTATAGGTGTCATTGAACATCGATGAAGATGTTCCCCCAAGGGGGAGGGTTCTGTAATAGCCTTGGTAAGGATTCATGTAAAAATATATAAGACCAAGGTCATAAGATACATATTCAAACCTAAATGGTGGGAAAAACATCCTATTGGGTGTCACTTTCAATTTATTATGGAAAAGGAAATTGGAAAAGGCTTTGAAAATGCATGAGGTATTAATTGACATTTATTTATGAAAATAAAGAAAAATAGGAGAAAAGGAAGGTGAAAGGTCATAGGTTGCATGTGATAAGGAAATTGAAGGAAAATAATGGAAAATGAAGAAATTATAGGCCTCAATGATAAAAAGGCTTCTGAGGACCAGCTAGTAAGCTTTTTGTTAGTTTAGTTTTGGAGCTCTATCTCTATTATCTCTCTCTCATACTCTTGGACACTTAGAGTTTTCTTGGAGCACTCTTGGAGGAGTGTGGAATACTTGGGATTTGAAGCAAGAAGGAAAAGGAAGAACAAGAAAGCAAAAGAGAACATTGGGATCAATAGCTACAATGAGTTTTTCTTGAAGGCACTGAGTTGCATGTGTGATTTCCTTGCTAGTTTTGGCATGCATGGCACATGCATGTGGTTTATTGGTTATGATTTGTCATTGGCATGGAGGATTTCCTAGATTAACTGTGGATTTTCCCAGGCTTTCCATTTCCTAGATAGCCATGGTGTACTTGGTGTATTTCCTTTTTTTTTCCCTGGTTTTGTCATGTTCCTTACGGCTATGGGTTGAGTTACTAGTTCTTGTAAGCCTTGGTTGGACAAATGATTTGGAAGTCCTGTAACAACTTGGGTTGAGTTACTAGTCCTAGAAGCCTTAGTTGTAAAAATTCTCTGGAAGCCAATGGTGGGTTGAGTTACTAGTCATTGAAGCCCTAGTTAGAAAAATGCTCTGGAAGCCCGACAAAAATTGTGGGTTGAGTTACTAGTCCTGGAAGCCCTAGTTGGAACAAATGCTCTGGAGCCCTGAACAACTTGGGTAGCGACCAATTTGGTGATGATTAGTGATGTTTGAATATGAGGTGGAATCACTGGTTGAGGTTTGAGGTGGTTTGGACTCTGGAAGCCCTGGTTTGATTTTGTTGGATTTGTTTCATGACATCCCACATTCATGCTTGGAATATGGAACATAGGTGATTGGCTTAAAGAAAGATTTGGTTCAGCCAATCCATGGTCAGATGGTACGTGGAAGTCCCAAAACTAGTTACATTTTGTGTATGCTAATAAGATCTTCTTTCCTCTTATATTTCTTGGGTAAATATTCTTGTTCATATGTGGTTTTTATGGCTGTTGTATCTTTGTTAATTCTATTGATTATATGTTGGTTATGAGTACATTTTATGATAGTGATGACGTTTGGATCTCATCATGTTTTGATTAATAAATGAATGTATAAGGAATATATTACCTAATAGATGATAATGTAGCTATTGTGATAAGGAATCAATGCTTCTTAGCGATTCTCAGATAAGTACGAGACCCCTATGCTCAGATATGTTGTTATGACCTGTAGATTTCATATTTGTGATATGTTTTACGAAATGCCTATCATGGCTAGTAGGGGTCCAATAAAGTCCTTGATAAAGTTTGTTATAAAAAAAATTGTCTTCATGTCTTCTGTGAGTTCTGGAAGTTTCATGGAGTCCTGGGAAGTGACTGGGTCTTGGCCCTGGAAAATAGCCTTAAATCTCATAGTTGTTGGCATAACACTAGCAGAAAAAAGACTATAGTCGCACTCAGGTAGGATCATGGGAGTGAATGGAGGCTCTCAGTCGTTTGTAGATCTTGGAAAGGGAGTGAATGGGGATCTAGTTCAGAAAAAGGTAAGTTGCCTCTGGGGTTGGTCACCTGGAAGGGTTTGCTTTCTCCTGGAGGTTCTATAGCATGTGTGGAAGGTAAGATTGTGCTTGTCATGTCGGTTCCACTTCCTTTACTATACTTGGGGATATTAATTAGGTCATAGTCTCTTCTAATCACATGTTTATGCCAACAAACTCGTTAACTTAGGAAAATGTGGGAGGAGGGTGTTACAATTTTGTTGCAGGAAAATTTTCCCTCGGCATTAGATATTCTACAAAATATCTGTCTCAAAATGCTAAAAAAATCTTCTTGAGTTTTTTCACATCATTTGACAAACTCCTAAACAAGAGAGTTTATATTATGTGGCTAGATTAATTTTGGATGGAGAGTAAGTTTTGTTAAAGGGTGAAAATCAAAATTATTAATTGTACCCAATTTTTGTTTTATGAAAGCATGAAGGCATAAAGTATTAGTGTGGGCCATGGATTTTTTTTTTATGAAGTCATGGATTATTTTTTTGTCAAATATTTACAAAAGCGAGTTATATCTATATGAAGGAGGTCCAATTTAGAAACAAAAATATACCCATTATTGTTTGGAGGTGGTAAGCATTAAGTTTGGCCACATTTTTTTCTAAGGCCAATTCATATTTGCTAAGTCCACCTGAAATATTCTGCAAAAAATCATGAGGGGCATCATTGACCAAATAATTGGAAATGATAACATCTCTGTACGTGTTGAAAGAAAATTGGGTTGAGAGAAAATTGCTAAGCATCGAAGCCGCATAGTACGTGTTCAAAATTGGGTTGAGAGAAAATTGCTAAGCATCGAAGCCGCATAGTACGTGTTCCATACCATTGAATGGTGGGCACCTGCACATGAAGAGGGATAGTATGCAAATTTGACGACAACGTAAGGTTGGATGTATAGTAGTTTTGCACGAAAATTGCTCACCCTACCCAATTTATGCCTGCATTAGGAATCGAGGCAATTATATTAGAGTGAGATCGTGTGCGCAATTCTAACTGGTGAATAAATTTGTTGAGGCTCTACATATGCACTGATCTGTATAATGAAAGACCCAACCTACGTGCATAATTATATATCATGGAAATGAGATATGGTGGAGCTGATTTTTAGCTGGCATTGATCACATTGAGGCCATACATGCATTTCGACACCAAATCCATACTGAGCCCCACCATAAAACTCGATCACACTATTGACGTCCGCTGCCAGTAGCTTCTTCATATGTGAGTGGAACAAAGGTTGTATAGATCGAATGAACAAACACGAAAACAAAATTGGTTATGGTAAATTCCACGTCTTTCCACATGTCAAATTGAATGAAAAAAGGCATGCAGTTAATCTAGTAACCATATTGTCACTGTCAGCAACCTTCGTGGCATAAGATCGATGGTGAAACCGATAACACAAAGATGGAAAAATTATTGACCAGTGTTAGGAATGAAGATATCCAACCTGAAGATTGTAGAACCTGTGCATGGATGGTTCATTCAATTTGAAAGGGTTGTCAAATATTTCCAAAAGTCGATTTCTGTTTGCTTAGGGGGTCTTGACCAAGGTTTAGAGTTAGTTGTGCGAAACAAATCCCTACACTACTGGCCCTTTTGACATCAATCTGTGGTGTGCGGACTGAAGTCTCACCCGAAGCAGTATGTGGGGATGCTGGAACCAAGTTTCTGCACCCAAAGATCAGTTTGATGTCCTTCTGTGACCTAGATCTGCCTTCAACACAGATCTTTAAGCACTTATGGATTACGGCAGTAACTTCCTTGAACCAACCTCTAGATCTCTGTGAAGGTCTATAAATGGATTTTGTGGACCCTGAACAGGCGAATTAGCTACTTACATGCACCATAGATTACTTTTAGACCAGTATTTACTCAGATCCACTTAAGTGTTCGATAACTTTAATAGACAGTGTTATGATCTTCGTGTAATCACTTAAGATTAATTACATTCAAATAATAAGATGGATCAAGTAAATTCAAGAATCAATACATCATTATTTTAAAAAGATATCATTCCATCACAACATATATCGCAATCATATAAAACAGAAGTAAAGAGCTAAAACACAGGAATTTCTGCAATAATCTTCTTTATTGATCTTTAATATAGGTTTACAGACTCAATACTTCCCTGTGCACTCAGCTACAGGGGTTCTCACACTCAGCTATAGACACTACTCTAGGTCTCTGCGCACTCAGTTGCAAAGCCTTTCCCTCCTCTAAGACTTCTTCTCTGCACTGGACTCCTTCGCTCGTACCCATAGACTTCTTCCACTATTGCCTTAGACTCTCTAAGACACACCTATTTATACAATCCCATGGTCCGCAAACCATGGGTAGATCTAAAAGGCCGACTCAACTTTACATAAAGGAGGGTAAAAACCCTTTTTGACTCTTAACTAGATACGCGCTCCGCGACCATAATTTGCGGATACTTTTAATCTTTTTACATCAAACCTTGGGCTTTTGCCCAAAACTGACCCCAGGGGACCCCATCCTAATAGGCCCCCAACACAAAGGTCATGACTCACCCTTGAGTCACTCAGCTGGCATGTTGATCTTACTGTGAAGATCCCCCATATTGACCTATTCAACCACTACTTTAGTCATGCTTTACGTTGCTACCTGCTTAACTTGCTCCATCGATCGTTCTATGGTTGGTCCTTCACCGACTCAGTTGATTTTCTGCTGTTTAGGCTACAAGTTTGCCAACTTTTCCTATATGTTGGCTGAGATTCAGTAGGCTTCATCCAACCAAGGACCCAACCTCACCTTAAGGTTTGCTTCCTTTTTCTACGTGGCTTCCACTTGTGCAAGGAGTTGCTTTGCCTCTTGTAATTTGGCGAGGTGATGTGTTGTAGCAATGTTGCGCGCCATCGCCCTTACTTCTTCGTACTGCTGTTGGAGCTCATGGATCTTCGTATTCAGTATATGCACGATGGGATCCTCCTACAAGCTCGTAACCACTTCCATGGCCTCTTCAAACAAAGTTGTACAATCAACCACCGTGACATCCACAGTAGCTATCCCTTCCTTGACAGAAGCTTCGTGCTGTTCCTTAAGTTCTGGTGGAGTCGAAGGTTGTCACTTAAGCTCCAGTTCGATTGTTTTCATATTAAGCTCGAACTAAACTCTGGTAACCTTTGGCTTAGCATCACAGATGCTCGTAAAATGTTTTTGGATCTTGGCCTCGAGTGGTGCCTCCTCAGGTGTGTGCAACTCCGACACTGTGTGGCATGCCTTTGCAACTCTGATCGCTAGTTGGGCGCTCTCTGATTGGATCATTTCCTTTGTCTTTAGGACCTCAATTTTTTTGGTCAACTTTTTCTCATTGTTCACTCTGTACTTGCTAATTAAATTGAGGGCACACTTCTCCCGTGCTCTCAATTATGCTGTCACACTAGTTTGCAGCACGTGAAGATATTCGTTGGGGAGCGCTACAACGTTGAGGCTGATATTCTTCAGAGTGCTTACGATGACCTTGTCATTGGCCGATTTTGCACTCTAGTACCCTTCGGGTAGCGCGATTGTCTTGAGGTCCATTGACCTGAAAAGTTATGCATCCTGACTTGTCCCTGGTGCCAGGCTTGTCTGTGCAATGCCCACCTGACCTGCTCCCACCTGTATCCCGCTGGTCTAGATCTGCACTTCATGCAAATCCTTCTGAATAGTACCTAATGACTGCGGGTGCTATTGTTTAAATTTATGCAATAGATTAGCGGTGGTGTCACGCACTTTATCCCCGATCTCATCGACGTCACCCTCTGTTAGCATAATGGGATCCAACGGTGGGTTAGTCGCCTTGGACTTCTTTTGGGGACCCTCCGTCCACTGTTCTCTATACCTCTTGACCTAGAATGGAGTGCTATGTTCTTTATCAATGCCACCACCCTGCGCTGTACGCTCTTCTTCCTCGGTCTGGGGCGAAGGGGATTTACTGCTTTGCTTGGAGTCGCGCTGTTCTTCTTCGGCCTGCTGCTTTGCAATGCACTCTTTTTCTAATCAGGCCTTCTCCTCAGCCTCCTTCCTTCATTGCAAGGTCAACTTCTGGACCGTCTATTTCACTGCCTCCTTCTTGTTCTCCGCGAAGCTCCCCGCACCTTTGCTGGTACCCACTGTTGGGTGTGGAGCTTGATTATTTTCTATATTCAAAGGTCTCAACCAGATGTATACCCCGGGAAGACCATACATCCCTCCCCGCAGGGGGGACTTGTCCTCCTCGTGGGTGTCCAGGGGCCAGCGATCCCCTGGTGGGGGTTCGGGGGCAGTGCCCCCGAAGCTAAAAATAGATGTAAAATTTCCTTGTAAAAGTCTAGTAATTTCTAGTCAATCTGGGCTGTTCATTAGGCAGATGATCTGATGGTAAAAGTTATGTTTAGTTTAGGGTTTTTTTCCCTAGAAGGCAACCCCTCTCTATATATGAGGGAATTGTATTGCGTCTATGTAGATTTGTATTCTGAGTGAGGAAGAGAGAGGAGATTGAGAGCAAAGAGGGTGTTACAGGGGATCTATTGTAGGTTGTATCTCTTCAGTTTGCTAGATAATATAATAAAAGAAGGACTGGCTATTTCCCCATGGATGTAGCCCAAACTGGGTGAACCATGTATATCTATGTCTCTCTTGTTTTATGCGTTTTTTGTGTTTATATTTCTGCAATATTTTATGTGTTCCATTGCTCTGTAATATATAATTTCCTAACAACCGGTATGAGAGCCAAAGGTCGATTTGGCTGATGAACTCACAGGAAAGAAGGGTTCCTGCTTCGAGTGGGAGAAATGGCGGAAGATGGTAGGTTTAGGGTCGAAAAATTCAATGGCCAAAACTAATAGCTGTAGAAGATGCAGATGGAAGATTATCTATATTAGAGAAATTTGTACCTACCATTGAGCAGAAAGACAGAGAAGTCGACGAGTATGATGGACATAGAATGGGATATTCTTGACAGAAAGGAACTTGGAACAATACGGTTGTGCCTAGCAGCGTCGATAGCATTTAATATTTCAAAGGAAACGACAACAGAGGGTTTAATGTCGGCATTGGCCAAACTATATGAAAAACCCTCGACCTCAAATAAGGTATTTCTTATGAAGCATTTATTTAATATGAAGATATCAGAAGGTGGATCTGTTGCAGACAATTTAAGTGATTTTAATACAGTTACAAGTCAGTTAAGTTCTATAGGGGTAAATTTTGTTGATGACGTTAGGGCTATGTTATTTCTTTGCTCATTGCCATAAAGTTGGAATGGTTCAGTTATGGCCATTAGTAACTCTGTCTCTGGATCTAGTACTTTAAAGTTTGATGATGTTGTCGGTGCAATCCTTAGCGAGGAAACGTGAAGGAAAAGCTCTGGTGAGACATCAAGTAATGCTTTGACTGCAGAGACTAGGGGAAGAAAAATTGAAAGAGGAAAGATCCCAGGATATCGCAGTAAGTCAAGAAAAGGCAGATCCAAGTCCATATCGGGGATAGTGTGCTAGAAATGCGAGAAGAAAGGACACCTGAAGAAAGACTACAAGTCTCGGAAGGGAAAAGAAGGAGACGCGCAGCAAGAAACTAATCATGAAGCGAATGTAACAGGTGATGTGTTGCAAGATGCTTTGATTATTTCTTTAGAAAATATTATTGATGCTTGGGTGGTAGATTCAAGGGCCTCATTCCATGCCACACCTGATAAGAAACATTTTCATGATTATGTTCAAGGAGATTTTGGACAGGTTCGATTGGGTGATGATAAACCCTGGAAAATTGTTGGAATGGGTACAGTTTTCATAAAAAAACAAAATGGAAATCAACGGTTATTGAAGGAGGTAAGGCATGTTCCAGATCTGAAGAAAAATATGATTTCAACAGGGCAGTTGGGAGGTGAAGGTTGCGTAACTACCTTCACAGATAAAACCTGGAAGGTCACTAAAGGATCCCTGGGCAAAAGGAGAAAAGGTTGGTACATTGTACTTATGCTATGGTACTTCTAATTCTGTTAATGCTTTAGCCTCTACAGGAGAAGATACGGCATTGTGGCATCATAGGCTTATGCACATGAGTGAGAAGGGGATGCAGATTCTTCACTCAAGAAATTTGTTACCAGGTTTGAAGCATGTTGATTTAAAATTATGTGAGAATTGTGTTTATGGAAAACAGAAGAGAGTCAGATTCCTTAAAGTTTGGAAAGAAAATAAGAGCAAAGAATTAGAGCTTGTGCATACAGATGTATTCGGACCTGCTCAGGTATCATCTCTTGGTGGCTCTCGTTATTATGTTACTTTTATTGATGATGCAACCAGAAAAACCTGGATTTATTGTATTCTAAATAAATTTGATGTATTTGATACTTTCAAGAAATGGAAATCTTTGGTTGAAAATGAGACAGAGAAAAGATTGAAGTGTCTTAGATCAGATAATGGAGGTGAATATTGTAGCAAAGAGTTTGATAGGTACTATTCAGAGAATGGAATTCGCAGAGAGAAGATAGTTCCAGGAACACCACAAGAAAATAGCGTGTCAGAAAGGATGAATAGGATAATCATAGAGCGTGCAAGGTGCATGAGATTGCATGCAGGATTGCCTTTATAATTTTGGGAAGATGTTGTAGATAATGTTGTTGTCAAATAAATATAGGGCCTTGAAGTTCCTTGGATGGTGGTATTCCAGAGGAGGCATGGACAAGTAAAAAGGTAAACTACTCTTTTTTAAAGATTTTTGGTTGTGAAGCCTTTGTCCACATTAATAAAGAAAATAGAACAAAGCTTGAGTCAAAATCAAAGAAATGTACCTTTATTGGATATGGTGTTAATGATTTTGGTTATCACTTATATGATTACGAAAATCACAAAATCATTAGGAGAAAAGATGTAATATTCAATGAAACGGTCTTGTATAAGACTTAGTTGCAGGAAAAGAAACAGGAAAAGGAAAACAGAGAATACACAGTGCTTGATGATATCACAGGAAAAGTGATGGTGTCTGAAAATCATAATGATCAATAGCTAGAAGAACAAACACAACAACAACAAACACCTCAAACACTTGAAAGTGGTGTTAGAAGATCTACCAAGATAAGATGACCCCCTGAACGATACTATCCTTCATTATATTATGTATTGTTGACTGATTCTGGTGAACTAGAATGTTATGAAGAAGTAGTGCAGGTAGAAGCTAGGAAGAAGTGGGAGCAAGCCATGAAATAAGAGATGGAATCCTTAGCACATAACCAGACTTGGGGCTTAGTCAGGTTGCCTGTAGGTAAAACAAAATTACAGAATAAATTGGTTTACAAGTTGAAGGAAGAAGATGGAGGTAGAAAAAGGTACAAAGATAGACTTGTGGTGAAGGGGTTTGCACAGAAGAAAGGTATTGATTTTGATGAAATATTTTCTCCTGTTGTTAAAATGACTTCAATTAGAACTATTTTAAGTCTATTAGTAGTTGAAGATTTTCATCTTGAGCAATTAGATGTAAAGACAACCTTTCTCCATGGGGATTTGGAGGAAGAGATATATATGAAGTAGCCACAAGGATATGAGGTAAAAGGGAAGGCGAAACTAGTGTGTAGGTTGAAGAAGAGCTTGTATGGCTTAAAACAGGCTCCAAGGTAGTGGTATCTAAAATTTGAGAGGTTTATGTCTGAACAAGGTTATACTAGGCGTCACTCTAATCATTGTGTTTATCTCAAGAGGAAAAATGATGGCAGCTATATTATATTGTTATTATATGTAGATGACATGCTTGTTGTAGGTTCTAACATGCAAGAGATAAATGTGCTCAAAAGAAAATTGGCAAACTCATTTGAAATGAAAGATTTGGGTGCTGCAAAAAAAATCCTTGGTATGAGAATAACTAGAGATAGGAAGAATCACAAATTAACATTGTCTCAGAGTGAATACATAGAAAAGGTGTTGAAAAGGTTTAATATGCAGAATGCAAAACTAGCTAGTATACTTTTGGCCCGCCATTTCAAATTAAGTAAGGAGGCATGTCCCAAGAGTCAGGAAGAAATGGCTCATATGTCTAAAGTTCCATATGCATCAGTAGTTGGAAGCTTAATGTATACAATGGTTTGCATAAGGCCTGATATTTCACATGCAGTGGGAGTTGTAAGTAGGTACATGAACAATCCAGGAAAAGAACATTTGATGGCGGTGAAGTGGATTCTCAGGTATTTGAGAGGTACCACAAATCAAGCATTATGCTTTGGTGGTTCAAACATTTCTCTACAGGGATATGTTGATGCAGATATGGAAGGTGACATAGATAACAGGAGGAGCACTATAGGATATGTATTTACTTTAGGTGGAACAGTTGTCAGTTGGGTCTCAAAACTATAAAGTGTTGTTGCACTCCCAACAACAGAAGTAGAGTATGTTGCTGCTACAGAGGCTAGTAAAGAAATGATTTGGTTATAAAGGTTTCTGGATGAATTGGGTAAGAAGCAGGAGTTAGGCAGGTTATACAGTGACAGCTAGATTACCATACATCTTTCAAAGAACTCTGCATTTCATTCCAAGACTAAACATATACAACTCAATTTCATACGGTCAGCATTGGAAGATGGACAATTGAAGCTAGAAAAGACACACACTAGCCAAAATCCTGCAGATATGTTAACAAAAGTTGTAACCAGGACAAAACTGAGAATCTGCTTAGTTTCAATTGGTCTTCAAGTATGATGAAGAAGATGAGAAATAGCCAAGTCCAAAGTGGAGTCATTGTCTAGCAAATGAAGCAGTGGTGGAGTTGCTATAATCAGTCTCCAAGTGGGATATTGATGGGTGTGGAGCTTGATTATCTTAGGTATTCAAAGGTCTGAACTGAATGTATACCCCAAGAAGACTGTACACCCCTCCACGCAGGGGAGACTTGTCCCCCATACGGGGGTTCGGGGGGGCTAATCCCCTTTGGCTGGGGGGTCCGGAGGCCAGCGGTCCCCCGACAGGGGTTTAGGGGCAATGCCCCCGAAGCTAAAAATAGATGTAAAATTGCCTTGTAAATGTCTAGTAATTTCTAGTCAATCTGGTCCGTTCATTAGGCAGATGATCTGGCAGTAGAAGTTATGTTTAGTTTATGATTTTTTTCCTTAGAAGGCAACTCCTCACTATATATGAGGGAATTGTATTGCATCTATGTAGATCTGTATTCTGAGTGAGGAAGAGAGAGGAGATTGAGAGAAAAGAGGGTGTTACAGTGGATCTTCTATAGGTTGTATCTGTTCAGTTTGTTGGATAATATAATAAAAGAAGGACTGGCTGTTTCTCCATGGATGTAGCCCAAACTGGGTGAACCATGTATATCTGCGTCTCTCTTGTTTTATGCGTTTTTTGTGTTTATATTTCTGCAATATTTTATGTGTTCCATTGCTCTGTAATATATAATTTCCTAACACCTGCAGTCAGGTGAGACGGAGAATTCCAATCTGCTGGCCACTGGTTGATGACTTCTTGAATCGCATCATCTGTGGCAAGATATGGCAAATCGAACCAATTCTGTTTTGGATCCTTCTACATGCGGATATACATGCGGTGGAAGTCAGCCTTGAACTTAGCGTATGCTGATAACTTCTCATACAAGGTTGGGGACAACTGTGGCCACTGGTTGCTGGCCATGCAAATGCTTGACTCCATCAAAACCGAAAATATTTTTGGCACAGTGACCCACGTGGGGTCCTTCGTGGCCTAAAGGGAGGAAAACTATGTAGCCTCTGGCAAACCTTCCTCCAATGGGGGGAACTGACTGTCCTTCAATAGTTCCCAGGTAACCAACAAAATAGAGAGATGGAACCATGCGTAGTGAAAGGTATTTCTCTCGACTTGAGCCTCACGACAATTCACAAGGAACTCGCTACATAGATAGAACAACCAATTAAACTACACGCCCTCCGCACATTGTGAAGCTAACAAGATCACGGGGGCTGAAACCTCATTTGCACGACACTTTCTCATACGAGCTAGTATCTGCATAACAATTTTCAACGCGGGGTTTTTAATGGATTTCATGGAGTACCCATGCGGCTTCTTGATAAGATGAAACTTCACCTTCATATTTTCTGCCAGTTCCCGGTCACTTGTCTTTCTACCAAACTCCTTGGCTAGATTCAAGTTTTTTGTTGGCATGAACGTGATCTAGTGGATATGCATGTTTGCGATGGGGATAGGCACGTCAAGCCATAAACACCCATCATGCACTAGAGTCAACAGTTTCTTTATGCAGGTGATATTAATGTTGGAGCAGTGATAGTGGGGCACCCACAGCAAGTTCAACAACCCTGATTGATTTATTCTATGAATCCACTCAATTGGCTCCAACACAGTGACACTAGATTCTTTTTAATATACTCGTTTCATGTAATTCTCCATCGCTAGGTGGGGGAACCTCTCATGGTCAACCAAGTACCAGTCCTCCATCTTTAAAAGGGGAACCCTCACCAAGCATGGACCTTCAAAGGTTATATTTTCTAGAAACAGGGATGCGTGAATGCTGAATTTCTCCCCATCTAGGTCATTGGTGACCTTCACCTTTCCTTTACGCGGAGGGATATACTCCAGAAACTTGGAGTGTTACACAAAATTTTGTCACTGTTCCTATACTCCCCATTCCTTGATCCTGGAGGACCTTTATAGTGAACCCTATATTCTTACCCTTCATGAAGAAACCCCCATTGTGTCCCACTTCATAAGCCGATCAATTCCCTTTTGCACCATTTCCCCTGAAACTTCTATTTTGCCCAGTTTACAAGACCCACGCTAATGGCCCTTGTCTTCCTCGTGCCGATATGTAGGGATTAGCACTGTTCCTAGCACCGACCGGAGTGACTGAGCTTTGTTCTAGTTGCGCCGGTCCTCTTATGGAAAGTATTTTAAATAAAGAGCCAAAGTTTCCAGCTCTAGAAGCTTCGTAATGAAAGTCTGGTAAATGGTTCGGTCGGATGGGGTTGAGGATGTCAGTTTGAGCTCCTTTCCCCTATAATGATGGAACTACCTTAAGGAATAAGACCTTCTTCCATGAGAAGAGGATCCATCTGCCATTCATTTATCTTATATAAACCTCCCTTTTTCCCAAGCACAAGCTAGTTTTAATATTGGTGTGCTAGTGCTAATTAAGTTTGGAGTAAAAAACAAGCTATTCATAGTTGTAGCTCTCTAGTTGTGTGAGGGAGAAGTGTGATTTGGTTTGGAGTGAAGCCTAAAGGGAAGAGCCTTAAAACTATTCTTTTTGAGGCCATCATGGGATGCTAGTAGAAGTGTGTGGGAACCTGGTCCTGTCAGAGGAGAATGGCAATGTCAAGACAATGGTTGTAATCTCTTCTTGATTCAATATATATATATATATGTGTGTGTGTGTGTGTGTGTGTGTGTGTGTGCAACTATCGATTGATTTCCCACATGATTTGTCATCTTACATATTCATGGCTTAATGTTTCTTGACTTGTTAAGTAGGTTGAATTACAATTTGTCTATTGTCATGGTTGTTGTTTGTTGTTGTTTAAATGTTTCAGGTGTTTGAATAAGGAAGCAAGAGATAAATGGAGCAAGAAAGCAAGGGCATCATCAAACGAGATAAGCGTACTAAGAGGTAGGCCCTCTTAATTAGTTCTAACCTAAGGAAATATTCCATATAATATATTAGTTATGGCTAGACCCATTATCAGGCTAGAGGAATTTGTTTGTGTCCGCACTTATAATTTTACTTCACCACAAATTGGTGACTCTACTGGGGAACCAATCCTTTTGCTTGTCTTAGATTTCATGATTTCGTGTGAACCTCTCTAGTTCCAAATTTTCCCTTTGGTTCTATTTCTTTTCTCCTACTTACTGGCCTGAGTTTGAAATTCATGGTAGCAGATCTGGTCCCTGTTTCAAATTTTTTTTTTTTTTTTTTTTTTTTCTTGGCTCCCTCTATTAGCATGCTTAATCTGCTAACAGTTGCACTAATCAATGTGATATGCTGAGAAACAATCGCGCCAACCAGCCTTTGGCGCTTCTTGTCAGTTGGGCAGTCGCATAGATGTCTGTAATTGAAGATTAGGGTTTGTCTGCAATCTTGGCTAGTGTGTTTTGCTCTCATGATTTTTACCCCATAAGCCTTTTAGATTGTTTTCTCCTTGACTAGAAAGCTTCTTTTCATTTGGTTTTGTTTGCTTGTTGGCTTATCATCTTTCTGCTTGATTTCTTGAGTCATTGAGTGGTCAGTGACACTAGGGCATCTAGATTGTAATCAATTTAGCTGCTTGTGAACTCAGTAAGTCAAGTTGTAGGTGTACTTACACCTTGCATTTCATTTGCGGTCCTTTTACGACTTTGACTTCCATTACAAAAGTTTGAAAAGTTTTCATTTTCTTGTCTAAACGTTTATTTTCTGGCATGGATTACGTTTCTTGTCTTGTTGTTGGTAAAGTTGGTGCATTAGTCTGAATGAGCCTCTCTTTTCATGTTTTCATTTTCTTGGAGAGCTGATTGCCTTGAAAACTCTTTCATTGAAGTGTTGTATGCGAAAATTTTATTTCGTTGTTTCATGAAAAGTATGAAATTCTAGTTTGTTGCATCATTGTGCTACAATAGCCTGCATCATTAAAGACTAGGATTGCATTGGCATTTGAAAACGAAAAGAAATCTTTTTCTTTTGAAAGGACTATTAGAAATGTTCTTGTCAGGAAATTAGGAATTGGAATGCATTTTTCATTAGCTTATTTTTTCGAAAAGTGAAGTAGGGAAAGATCATTTTGCTTTCAGTTGTTTGGTTGTTTGTATTTGATTGTGTATTTTCTACTCTCTCTAGTGTAGGCAATTCATCGAATTGAAAGGGTCTTGTCTCATTTAGTTGCATTTAGGATTTTTTGAGTTGCATCGCTAAGACCTGAAAACTAAATCATAACTCAAGATAAACTTTAAAATGAATACAATTAACCTAAGGTGCATTTGACATTTAATGATCATATCTAGAAGGTCTAGGCTAGAGACGTGTTCCGACGTCTTTAAACCTAGAAGATGTTGTTAGCTTTGGCATTAGACAATGCTAGTATAGATTTGTGCTCCCCATACCATCGTGTATATAACGGGAGACTCCTCTGGGCTGCAATCCTTTACCCTTAGGAAGCTGAGTCAGCTGCCTTGCAAATGTGATACACCAAACACAATTCAGGGAGATTGCCTGCTCGTACTTCTCGGTTCCCCGTGAGGTATTTTGCCATTCATGGTTGCGTGGTAATCCTATTTACCTAGATCATCCAGAGTGGTCATTTGATCTTTTTGACTCAATAAACTTAAAAGATCATTCCAGCACTTGTCCTTTCGAGCTCATTTCCAATCAAACGCGATAGAGTCATCTTTGTTTCTTTCTCGACTCTTAAAAAATGAAATAGAACTAGCCTTTTATGCATGTTAATAATTGATTGTCTACGATCCAGTAACACCATGTTAGTTTTTTCTGAGAACAAATCACAAGTTTCCCTTAAAATAACATTTTAAAGCCTTGAAGTTTATTTTTCTGTCGGCTAAGATAAGGTCATACTGGCTGAACCATATGGTTCACCCAGTTCCTCTTCCTCTCCTCTGTCTGAAATATGTTTGAGGAGCCATTTCCTGAGTTACCAGAGTCAATCGAGGATCAAGGTGTTTAACTTGGAATTGTTCTGAGCATTCAACCTTTGTCATCTCGTCCTTTGCCTACTTTAGATACTGGGTCATCTGCTGATCTTGGCCTGGAATCTCTGGACAATCCCATTCAAACTCTTGAGAACTCGCCGACCACTGATGATTAGCTTGGACTGGTTATCTACCCTTCAAATCCTCTGTTTGACCCTTTTGTGATATCACCACAACATCCTTACAGTCCGTACGACCAATCAGGTGTTCCTTTGGAACTATCCCCTCGTACTTCTTTGGCTATTCGTCGTCATTTGTTCCTGGATATGGAGCCCAAAGGCGATGCTCTAGTCACCTCTCTAGAAGAGTCAGAAGTTTCTACTCCACACAACAATGTAAACTTTGAAACGTGAACTGATACTATTACCCGTTTCGTAGAGATAGCAAAAAAGCGACTTGATTTTGAAAAGGGGTGATGCAGAACGAACATGTTTTTTTTAGAGCATAGTTTTTGGCACTTTATTTTTTTTATGTACATTACGCTTTAGAATCCTTTTTGAATGGTAGTGATTTTCATGCTGATTTGAAAAAGTGAGTATTCTGCATCACCCCCTTTTTTTAAAAGACCTGTTTTTTGGCTTTAAATTTTCTAATGTATAAAATGTAAATAATTATTTTGTAAATTTGATCATTTTTGAAGTGGTTGTTTTATTCACATTTTCTTGTTTTTTATTTTAATTTTAACTTTTTTTAGTGAGGTTTTTATTGTTTTGCATTTTTAAATTAGGAGGTCGATATTTAGAATTTTCAATATTCTACATATTTGTACATAATTAATTTTTCACTCCACATGAAATAATTGTTTCTAAAAAACAATATTTTTTAACAATGGACATAAAAATAACCATTTTTAACATAAATATAACTAAAAAACTACACGTTTTGATAATTTTTGCTAGAATTGACATGTCAAAATCACAATTTTTATACGATAATTTTAACTAAAAATGGTTAAATAATAGCTTTTTTTTATGAATTTCATGTCAAAAAATAATAATAATCACTTTGTTTTTAAAAAAAAATGATTAACTTAAAAATCAATGCGAAAAATCACATATTACAAATATTGAACGTATAACAACCCTAATTGAGTGTTTATTCTTCTCATAAAATGTCAAAGTCAAAACATTGCAAAGCTTGATTTCCAAGCATAACTTAAATTTAATCAACAATGTCACGTAATCCAAACTTTTCGTCCTCTAGAGTTTAATCATTGTCTTCTTCCACAATATTTTATGTTTCCTTTTGCTCATTTTCCTCTTCTAATGGGTCTTTGATGTTTGTGAATCTCCCAATGTATGTCTTTCCAAACATTCCATGTAATGGTGGTTGGGGTTCCTTTACCTTCTTTGCCACACGTGATTCACTAAAGCCCCCTTTCTTCAACCCAATTTCTTGCATTGCATTTGGAAGAAATTGAAGAGCATTAATTCTTTACTGAATGAAAGGCTGAAATGTTTAGAAATTTTCTTGAATAACTATTTCAATTACCATTTAAGAAAAGATGGTAATGCAAGAACATACTCAACGCCCATATCACCTCCTCAATGCCCATGTCACTTTTATAAAATAGAATGTATTTATCATTCTACTCAACATTCATTTTTATCAAAATTCAATATTTTCACAAACATGAAATCACTTTAAAACATTTTATATCAATTTTATACCAATTTTCAAAATTAATAAAACAAACTCAACTAATTTAATAATTGTGAATTGTAATATATAAAAAGAACTCACTACATATCATCCACTACCAATGTTAATCAAGTGAAGAAAAAACACTATAATTCATCCAAACACAATTAATTTTATATTTATTAAAAAAAATCAAAATTATATATGTTCAAGTCTACATGTGAAATTCATTTATATGATTAAGACTTGCTTACACACTTGTTTCCCTTGTAATCAATTCATCTCAACAGAATTATCAGCGAAAACAAATCTTATCTATGCAAAGCTATAAAAGATAAGCTTCTTCGAAAAACTTTTTTATTTCCACCAAGTGATTTGTCTATTTATCAATTTAATAATGATGTGTGGAATTAAACCATATCAATTTATTAGAAATTATTGAAAATTTTATTTATTAACACCAATCTAGTCAAAACGATCCCAAATCTCCCAAAAATCACTGTTTTAACTTCATGCATTCAAACAAAATGAGCCTAACAGACCCTAAACAAAATGAATTAAGTGAGTTGTTGACTCAGCCTAACAAACCCTAATTGACATAGCCTGATCACATTCCAACTTCAAGTCATTAACTAAAATAGTCGAAAGACCCTCACCCTATATCTTATGTCTTGAAGCACTTGGTTGCCTTCATTTACCAAACATTTCTTGCATACGTTTGGACTTGATTTGGTTTATAACAATTTGCTTAGCCAAAGAGAGTAGGGAATCCATTTGTGATTATTTACATATTTGCAAATGGAAAATGCAAACTATTTTATGCAATCAATGAATAATTGCAAATTGTAAATTACAGATTAGCAAATGAAAAATATAAACTATTTTATCTCATCAGAACAAAATTGCTCAAATTAAAGTCATCTATTATGATCAATTTATCAAAAAGTTGTGTCATCCATTATTTTTAATCTATCAAGAAGTTTCAAAATTTTAAACTCAAGTCATACATCATGTTCAATCTATCAAAAGTTTTTTACTTCAAGATTTATAATTTATGTATCAATTTTCCCTATGTTTATTTTTTATATAACATAACATATAAGAATATTTTACAAAGCTCCCAAAATCTAGGTCTGACTACTTTGATTATTAATCAAATGTAAAATATATTGTTTTGCTTAAAACTCGATCTCGTAGTGGAGGTTTCATCAGAATCGACCTTAATTTCTCGAATACACTCATCGAATTTCGATGGCTCCAGCTTCTCCCCGACGCTGGTAAGAATATGACGGAGTTCCCTGGTAGAAATCTTGTTGGTGCCCTATTTATCGAGGGCTTTAAAGGCATCCCTGAGTTGAACATGGAAGCTCTCTCCCTTCAAGTTCCATTTCATCACGTCCACGAAGCGAGGGAAGTCGATGGTGCCACTGATCTCTTCACGTTTAATGATCTCTTTAAGATCCACCTGAGTGGGATTCTCCCCCAGGGATCGCATCACGGTTCCCAGTTCAACCGCCGTAACGTACCCGTCATGGTCAGTGTCGAATAGGCTGAACGCCTCCCGCATTGGAGCGATATGCTCTTCATTCCAGATCAAAACTGAACTTTTACTAAAAAAAATATTTTGTTTTTTCCTGCCAAAATTAATTAACATCAAAATTCCCTTTGAAATCCACTTAATTTTGTATTAGATGCCCAGTAAGCATTGTTTGGGGTGATTCGTAGCAAATGGGGCGATTCCGAGAATCGCCGGGTGGTGGGGCGATTCTGAGAATCTCCCCGCCACTGCCCCACCACCACCACCACCCAGTGATTCTCAGAATTGCCCCATGTCATTAATTTGATTATTTTATTATTATTCAGTTATATAATTATATCATATTATGTTTGATCCTAAATCAAATATTTATCAGAGTGAGGAAAATTGGTCAGTAAAAGATATATTACTTAATTTTTTAAATTGATTTGCACTTAATATTCATTCGCAGTTTCTGTAAAGAAAAACTTGGCGGAAGTACCTACAACAAGTGGTGAATTATGAGAAGAATATGTACAAGATCTGCGGGAGTCTTATCTTGCTGAGTGGACACACCGTAAGATGTATCACACCTCATATCTTTTCTCATTGAACATCATTGTCAGTATTAATATGAAAACAACATAGAAACAATTATATCCACAAACAATCAAACTTCCGGCCACATATTGCCATGTCATTTCCTGAATATTATTATTGTGATACCATTTCTGCCTCAATATTATGCTTAAAAATTCCATGGCATTTCCCCAATATTATAGATATGATACCATTTCTGCCTCAAATTTAAAGGCACACACTACAAAATATCCACCTTAGTCACCCTTTCGCACAGCAGGCCCATGATTGTTACGTATTAGCTTTGGTCATTCAATTCCATACGATTTGATTTCAAATTCATAACTTGCCAAATGACACCAACAGTAATGTGCACTTGTTAACTGGTTCAATTTCCACATGGTAATGAGCTTTCAAATTGATCACTAAATTCCTAAGTCTAAAATTCCAAACCAAGAGAATAATAATGAATCTTGAGCAAAATATTATCTCCTACTGGAAACAACAATCACATTTCCACTGTAGAAGATAACAGTCTTGCTAAAAAACTGACAAATGAACCAAGTAAACAAAAGACCAACTGCAACTTCTTTAATCTGCTCATGACTGGCCAGCTCAAGAAGAAAGTATAATACCAACTATAAGGCCATAGACTGCAAGTGCTTCTGCAAAGATCAATATGAGGATCATACCAACAAAGATCTTTCGCTGCTTTGCATTTGATCTGACACAGACATCACCAACAATACCAATAGTCATTCCTGCAGCAAGACCCAAGAGCTCGATAGCAAGTCCCGATGAAAGATGTGTGTAACAATAAGATACATAATAGGACTTTGCCTCGGGATTAATTCTTGTGCTGATAATCACAGTAATAATCAGACCATAAATACCCAACACTCGAGCCATGATGACTGGAACAATCGATTTCATCACAAGCTCCGGCCTCATCACACCCATGGAGGCCATGCCCACACCACTCTTCGCAGTTCTATATGTAGCTCCCATGCAAGAGAACACGAGCACTGCGGCAGCCCCAAGGAAGCCGAAGAATGGAGCAGTCTCATCGGCGCTGAATACGTCCACCATTTTAACTGAGATCTGGGATGAGATTCAATCTAGAACTTCGAAGTTTTTTCAGAGTTTCAGAGCCTCCAAAGAGATCGAACCTCGAAGCTAGAACCTGCAAGTTCCTAGCCCAATCCAAATGCAATCTTAAAGCATTAAAAAAAGTCATTCAATTCCATGTCAAACTTGTAAATGGAATTAGGTATTAGGAAATGGATTTTGAACTGCACATTGAATTAATGGATAATCTTGTTGTCAATTTAAAAAACTAAGGTGGTCACCCGGCAATTCTCAGAATTGCCCCATAAGGCTGTCTCACAGAACGGTTATGTCTTCACAAGTGGAAACACAACTTTCTCCTGGAGGTCTAATAAAAAAAGTACAATTACTGTATCATCAAACCATGTAGAGACCATAGCTCTTCATGAGAAAACCAAAGAATGCATTCGGCTTAGATCAATTATTCGCCATCAACCCGCCATCACCAATGGTGGTGGCGGGGAAATTTTGAGAATTTCCCCACCACCCCCGCAATTCTCAGAATCGCCCCATAAGGCTGTCTCGCAGAACAATTATGTCTTCACAAGTGGAAACACAACTTTCTCCTGGAGGTCTAATAAACAAAGTACAATTGCTGTATCATCAAACCATGCAGAGATCACAGCTCTTCATGAGAAAACCAAAGAATGCGTCCAGCTTAGATCAATGATTCATCACATCAGAAGCTCTTGTGGTCTACCATCTGTTACAGATGAACCTACTTTCATCTTTGAAGATAATGCGACATGTATATCTCAAATGAAAGAAGGTTACATCAAAGGCGACAAGACAAAGTAAATTTCTCCAAAACTTTTCTATTCTCATGATCTTCAGCAGAAAGGATAAATCAACATTCACAAAATTCAATCATGTGAGAATCCTGCTGAACTGTTTACAAAGTCACCACCTGCTACTACATTCAAGAAGCATGTCTTCAACATCGAGATGCAAAGAGCTTTCAATCATTCTTGCTAAAATCAGGGGAGTACTATACCATAAAAGTACTTAGGAAATGCTTCTTTTTTGGGACCAAATTTAGGTGAAAAACCATTCCCAATCGTCACCTGTTAGCTTTGACTCCGCAATCGGAAAGGAAAGTGGCTAGATGTGCTTTTAAGTCAAATTCAGTTACGGAGTTGCTATCCTGAAGTCAGTGAGCGGAGACTGCGCTCTTTCCTTCTTTGAGTAAGCTTTCCAAAATGTGTAAGTGAATGCCCTTGTCGTTAAAAGGGACAAAGACGATTCCATTTTCCTCCCACTTAATGTGGATGCCCTCCTCACAACCAGCTCTATTGAACAGCTCACAAGTGACTATAAGCCCAAGCTAGCTCAACAATTTGAAATGTCTGATATGGGTCTGATACAGTTCTTTCTTGGTCCTTCGGTTCTGCAAGGAAATCCATTTGCTAACTATCTTTTGGGCTAGGTACGCTAGAGATCCACTCTTTGAGCTAAAAATCACAGATGAGAAGACACAAAATATCGTCTGCTGCTAACGTCTTCGTCTACTCAATACTAGTTTCTCAAAGGCACGTAGGAAGAATGAAAACTAACTAGTGTATAACTAGCATACGCAGACTCAAATATTCGATTTAACTACTCGAGATACTCACAGGAGGGAGGGAAGGGGAAGAACTTCTTTACTTATTTAGTTTTCGAGAGTGTCTGTGGGGGGAGCTCCTTGGGAAGAAGATAAGGCAATGAAGGACTGACAGAGTGAAGTGCGAGAAGGGCTTCGGTTATAGGCAGAGAAGCCCGAGCGGAGCACACTGAATTCGTAAAGAGGTAAGCAGTTCTCGAAGTAATGTTTTTTTTCTTGCCTAACCTAATTGTGTGTGAGAAATCAATCGTGACAAGTCGATCGATCCATAATGAAAACACCTGTAGATAGTTTGTCGACCGGTGGACTCATCCTCAATGCCGTTTAGGCTCCCCAGTTCAGTCGGTTGTCTTCCGCCTTTCCTTCCCATATGCCCGAGATGGCCTTATGGGTAGCAGCCTCCCACAGAGATGGCTTTGTGGTCAACTTCTATTCTTCTTGTTGGAAGGTTCGTCCGGATCTCTTCCCAGGTCAACCCACTCAATATCTGAGAGAGGGTAGGCTTTTGGCGGCCGTAGAGATGGCAGATAAAGCAGTGGATAATGCAGCGGATAAGAGCCCATAAGCATCTTAAAAGGAAGCTAGATACAATAAATCAATGAAACACAATATGATTTATTAGTCTCGTAAATCCATTCTTTGTCGATTTTGTAATATGGTGAGAATTTCATGGATAAACCCATAGATTATACAACATGGGAAATTGATTTGGATATTTTAAAGATTACACATACACCTACTGATTTCTCAGTAAGTGTAGTCTCAATCTAATTGCAAGGTAGTTTTGTTTTATTTTAATGAGTTAAATTGCATTGTAGTTTTATTTTATTTTGATCAATTCAATTGCATTGTAGTTTTGTTTTATTCATGTAGGTTTCCCATTTATTTACTGTAGTTTCTGGTGAGTATAATTTGGAGTATCTTTTCCTCACTCTGATAGATATTTGATTTAGGATCAAACATAATATGATATAATTATATAACTGAATAATAAGAAAATAATCAAATTAATGACTAAATGATAGATATAAGATCAAATTAATGACTAAATGTCAGATATAAGATAGTTGGTAATAGGGTGTGTTGTGAAGTCATTAGGGTTATTATTGACTCCTTAAATATGAATCAAGGATTTCTAAAAGTATTCTTCCAATATTAATGAGTTTCTATGTCTACAATGTAATCATCACAATGAAATAATAAGAATTTACTACCAACTAGATGTTCATAGTCCCATAAAAGGTTTTTATATCCCTCGTTACTTCCCCCATTGGGGTGCTTTTCATTTATTTTATTTCTCCCTTTTATTTTATTTAGATATGAGGATGGGTAACATCTAATTGATAATAGTTGGGGAAGAAATGCACTGAATAACCATATTAATAGGGGTGTCTCCTTATATTGGGTGTAAATTCTTGACCTAAGTGACTTTTTAGAATTGTTACCAAGGGAGATATTTTTATGCTGTTGTTAAGATATTCGCAATGAATTTGATAAATGTAATCCTTTCTCAGTGGTAATTGATGTTAATGGAGGTCCAAACTTAGTTTTCTCATTTTGGTTGTGTTTCCCATTGTGGTATTAGCGTCCATGTGCTCCTCATGAGTCACTTGCAACAAAAAAGACAAACACAAAATACTATATTTAAAACGCCATCAAAGTTATTATTGTGGTACATAAGATGACAGTGACAGTGACCTTCCTTTAAAGGTTTGGAAATAAATTAAAATAGATTATTATTATGGCCTTAGATACTCTAATCAAAGTAAATCGAGTGATCATAGGTAGCTCATCGTATTCTCCCTACATGTGGGGTATGATTTCACTGATGATGCATTATTAGGATTGTGATTGACACTAGAGTTATCTTCTGGGAACTTGCTTGTTTTTTCCAATTATTTCATTCTTGAGAGAAAATCCTCTGACATATAGGTTTGGGATTTATTAATAGCAAATGAAGTTGTACTACCTTCATTTCCCGGCAACACATTTATGAGGGAGTAATAAGGTTCTTGAGGTGTAACTGAGTTGCTTTAAAACAAATGAAACTTGCTTCTGGGATTCCTTGTGAACTTTTTGTGAACATATTTTATGGAGAGGGTGATCAGTTTAGTGAGGGTCATTAGAGGAGATTCAATGTAATCTGACTCCAGTTCCTCTTTTTAGCGAAATCCTGGCCTCCTATGAATTTGTCATGCTCAAAACTAAAATAAGGATAATCAGGATGTGATATGGTAAATTTGTCCATCTATGTTTAGGTGTAATAACCATGGCATGTAATGGTTGAAAACATGTTGAATTTATACTTAGGAAAGAAAAATGATATTCTACCAAAAACATTAATGTGTTTTTTTCCTCATAAACAACTTTGTTTGGCACATAAAAATTTGGTTTTACTAGCATTTTTTAAAAAGTTTGAAAATTGACCCTAAAAAAAAATTATCGTTCCAGTATCATCACTTTTTCATTTTGAAGCTATATTTTGCACGAAAATTTCATATAAATTTTGTAGTCACTGCCATTTTTAAAACATGTTCAAAATTGACCCCTAAAAAATAAAATCATCGTTCCAGTATACACACTTTTCATTTTTAGCACTGTTTTTTATTTTTTTTGGGATTTTTTTACCAGAGTTCCCATTTTGAGTTTATAGTTCCCATTTCAAAGTTTACATTGTTACACACTGTCGAGGAGGAATAACAACCTTTTCCTCCTGAGGGTATCCCCTATACAGGGTGTATTCCCACTAGTTTTGCACCTAACTATGTGTCTTTGGCATAGTTGGTTTTAGGTACAACTAGTGCCTCATCACTTTACCATAACCTTGTTTGGGCGTTAGGCACCATGCCTACTTCAAGTCTGTTCATTGCGAACACAACTTCCCAACAGGCTATTACCTCAGTCCTAGTGCAACCCACCGTTCCGAACACCCTTGTATCATCAGTCCCATTCACCCGTCGTACCTAACCAATGGTTTCGAAGAATGCCTCTGTCAGTTCCTCCATCCCTCTAGTTAGTGGCCAAGTTGTGCCACCACTTGGAGGCAAAACCTGAATGTTTCTATGGTTTCATATGCCACCAATGTGAGTGGCTCACAAGCTCACATGCTTGGTATGAACCAACCTTCTTCTTGTGTTATTCATAACCCTGCTGATCCTACTGGATCAAGTAATGTCCAGTACGAACAGGTTCAGAATCCCGTTGGTCCATCTGGATCGAGTAATGTCCAATATCAGTAGCCCTATGAGGCTCAGGTCCAATACCAGACTCCTTACGTTCCATATGGTTCTCAAGGAATGGTTAATCAACCTTACACCCTTTAGTCTGGGCTGTACATTCAGTCTGGCTAATTCACCTTCCAGGGTGGCTATGGCCAGATTCAGTTTAGAAATTTTCCAAGCACTCTTCAAGTACCCTTGCAATGATTGTAGTAAACCGTGCATCAAGAGATGCAATATTCTCCACACACCTCCTAGCCCATGTCCTCATAGGGCCAGCCTCTACAGCCCCATGGACAAATTTTTCAGATGCAAGGCCAATCCTTGCAACAACAAAGCCAACCCAGGTAGCAGAAACCCTTTTATACATATCAGCAGGGTCAATCCTTGCAAGGGCAAGGCCAAGGTCAAGTCCTATAGTAGTAGGCCCAACATCCTAATGTCCTAGGTCAATAGGTTCAGAACCCTTCTAGCCAAGGGCATTAGGTACAAAACCCTAATGCCCTAGGTCAATAGGTTTAAAATCCTTTTGTTCAAGGGAAGTAGCTACAAAATCCCTATGTCTAAGAGAAACAAGTGTATCAACCTTATGCCCAAGGACATCAGGTCCAAAATCCTCTTATTTAGGGAAAACATGTTCATCACCCGTATGTTCAAGGATAACAGGTCCAATATCCATATGTCCAAGGTCAACAGGCTCAACAAACTTTTAACCTATACGTTGCTTATCAACAACCTATGCCCAGACAGTTCCAAGGTATTCAAGGTCAAAATCCTCCTGATGGTCAAGGTAACCCACAATGGGGGCAACATAAAATGCCATATGGCCAAAATCCCCCACTATGGGACTAAAATCCTTACTAGAAGGGATGGGCTCCTCCGTTCAGACCCGCTTACCAGCCTACTATGCCTTTGAACACCAAATTGCCATTCTTGGCCACACTCGTGTTGCCAGATGTATCTCACCTTACGAATGATCCAATCCTTCATTCGCCATACTCGCCTCTGGTGCCATCCAAGATACCAAGCAATTGCCCAAAGTTCAATGGGAAAGCAAAAGAAGATCCTTAAGCCCATGTGATGACATATCACCTCTGGTGCTCATCAAACTCGTATGTTGATGATTCCATTCATCTCCATCTTTTCCAATGAACTCTCATAGGTGCTGTAGCCAAGTGGTACATCGAGCTTCCTTGAAGTACTTACCATGACTTTAACTCTTTAGCCATGGCTTTCCTCATGCATTTTCAGTTGTCAGTTCACTATGAAACTGGCACCTATTTTCTCACATCACTTAAGCAAGGTACTGTGATACACATCTCTGATCACATCGATGAATGGAGACATAGACGTCGCTTGATCAAATTTGAGATTGCTGATCAATTTCTCACTGAATGGTTCACTAAATCATTTGTTTTCCCAATTTCTCACAATATAGCTATGGGTGGATGCATTAATGAAGAACAAGTCATTACTCGTGCCTAGTACTTAGATCTAGTTTACTCTTAGTATGGCACTTTGTATGAGTTATTGCCCGATGCTCCGCGACCATCATCCAATCCCGCGACATCAAAGTCAAAAGCTGTACCTCCCGTTGATGGAGTTATTGGTTCAGTATCCCAGACCCCTACTAAATCTTCTTCCAAAGAGAAGTTGATCTCAAATTCTCTTCCTAATAGTTCTTCCCAGAGTCCACCTGGCCCTGGTAAAACCTCAGAGGTCCACGCTGTCTAGTCTACCGCAGTGGACAAATCCTTGAAAGGTAAGAAGAAAGGCAAAGGCAAGGGTAAGGTTGATGCCCTGAAACAAGGTCCTCCCAAATCGTCTGCTGGTGAATCTTCACAAGGGAAACCTGAGTATCCCTGCCTCATTTGTGAGGAAGATCACTACACTAAGGATTGTCCCCGATGATCTAAAGTTAGTCTCTTGGTCAAAGGGATCCCCGCTGTGCTCAAAGAGCCATTTTCGTCTCATCAGACCCAAATGGTAAACCAACCCCAATCATCTGCTTCCTCAAGATCTCAAGTGTTCATGATTAGTACGCCTATTAATGTGGCTACTAGATCAAAATATTATCAAAATCTTGTTCCGTCAGCTGGGAAAGAGAAAGAAGCCACCCCGTCCTCTTCTGCATCGAGTTCTGGCCCTCTTCATATCGAGTGCCCTAACCCAGATTCCGCTATTTGACCACCCTCTCTAGGTGTGCTGTGAAAAATTTTGTACAATCCTAATGCCCGAGCTGTTCAACACTATAACATTGATGAGGATTTTGCTCAGGTGTTGTCAGCTATGTCAGCTCTTGAGGTGCTCCAAAGCTACCCATTGCAGCGGAAATATTTGCTGTCAGCTATCGGGGGTATCGATCACACTGATTCCAATTTAATATGTTTTGATTTAGATAACCATGCTTCGTGCCTCCCTCATCAAATTTCCTTTCTCATTCAGGTAATCATCAATGAGAAGACCATCCACAGGACTGTCATCGATGAAGGTGCTTCTACCTGCATCATGTCAACTGCATGTTGGAAGGCTATTGGTTCTCCTGCTTTGAACCAATCTCTGAACATTTTGGAAGATTTAGATGGGCGTGATTCGTGACCCTTCGGTGTATTTCCTAACCTTGCCATTACTTTGGAATGCAGGAAATGCAAGTTGAGGTAGATATTGTTGATGCCAATCTTAATTACAATCTTTTACTCGGCCGGAGCTGGACCCATGCTATGCATGCTGTAGCCTCCTCTCTATTTTGCGTGATTCATTTTCCCCATCAAGGGAATATTGTCACTGTCGGCCAACTATATTTCTTTGCCTCTTCCTCCTTGAATGGAAATGTTCCATACGTAAAGCACACTGGTGATCCCTATGAGAGTGTGGGGGCATGTATTTTTAAAGGTTCTGCCTTAATGGGAATTTTTCCGCTCCCACCTCCTCATGTCGCCTCTGTCAACATGGTCTCGGTTAGATCTGATCCTTGGGTCATACCTTCACCAGATCTTGTTGATACTTGGGGCAAGGTCATGCCACTTAGTCTCGCTGAAGCCAATTACGTGGAAATTGTTTCGGCTTCAAGTTCTGCATCCTCTAATTTTTCTGCTTCGAAGGCCTCTCTTGATACATACTCTCAATCCCCATGGCTTGGCGCTTTGGAATCATCTAATCCCTTAGCCAAGATATTCCTTGCTGATGAAGATATCATGGAAGTCATGTCTCTTGAGGAACCACCTTGGACCAATACTCATCATCACTCCTCATTCCTGCCTCTTCCGGCGGTCATGTCTACCGCTTTCGAAGAGTCCTCTTCTCCGTTTCCTTCCCTCTTGCTTCCACCACCAATCACGACTCATGAAGTATGGTTGAAAAGAAATTTGGGTAATATTACCCAAATGATGTCGATTAATATTTCTATTAAGCCTAGTATTGTTGAACATGTCCATATCGGGGTATCATGTTCTCTGGATGAGATAAAGACTTATACTCATCTATTTCAGGAATTCCGTGATGTGTTTGTGTGGTCCTATGAAGAAATGCCTGACATTGATCCTAGAATTGTAGTGCATGAAATACCAACTTATCCACACGCAAAGCCCGTTCACCAACTGCTCCGCCCAGTGCACCCTAAGAAGGTCGTCGCTATCAAGGGTGAAGTTGAAAAACTTTTCAAAGCTGGGTTCATCTATCCCATCCCTCTTACATATTGGGTGTCCAATATTGTCTCGATGACTAAAAAATAGGGCATGATCCATGTTTGTGTTGATTATCGAGATCTCAATTGTTCTTGTCGTAAAGATAACTATCCTACTCCCTTCATTGATCAAATGATTGATGAATGTGCCAGGAGTGAGATCTTTTCCTTTATGGAAAATTTTTCTAGTTACAACCAGATCAACATTGCACTGGCCGATCAAGAAAAGATGGCTTTTATCTGTCCATGGGGTACATTCGCATACAAAAAGCTCCCCTTTGGCCTCAAAAATGTTGGGGCTACGTTTCAGTGAGAAATGTATTATGTGTTTCATGATATCTGCAACATTATGTAGCCTTATTTGGATGACCTTCCCGCTCATTCTCGTAAGCGTTAAAATCACCCAGACCATCTTCGACATATTTTTCTGTGTTGTAGACACTATAACATTCGGTTAAACCCGTATAAATTTGTTTTTTCCGTAGAATCTGGATGACTCCTCAACTTCATCATTTCCAAGGATGGTATTTGCCTTTATCCATTGAAAGTCGAGGCCATTGTAAATTTACCCCCTCCATATTCACTACACCAACTCTAGAGCCTGCAAGGAAAGACAAATTTTCTCTGTCGTTTTATAACCAATTATGCTGGGCTAGCTATAGGATTTACTCGGTTGCTAAAACAAGGAATGCCTTTGTATGGGATGAGGTTGCCCAAAAATATTTTGATGATCTCAAGATCGTCCTCATAAATTTTCCTCTGTTGTACCCTCCATATTATTATCGAGATTACTTCCTTTACCTAGCTGCGACCCCTAGAACCATTGCTATGGTCTTGGTCCAAGACGACGACGAAGGCAACGAACATGTTATCTACTACCTTAGTCATAATCTCCTTAACACTGAAACACGTTATGCACATGTTGAGAAGTTGGCCTTGGCTGCTGTCTAGGTTGTTCAATGCTTTCAACACTACATTCTTTTGCGCACGACTACATCGATTTCTGAATGCAACCCCATGACCTATATCCTGACTTGTATGTTGCTGGGGGGAAAATATTCTAAGTGGATTGTGATCCTGCAAGAATTTTATTTGGTATTTACTACTGCCAAATCTAAGAAGTCACCCATTTTCGTCGAGTTGATTTGTTCCCTTCCCTCTAAGTCTCTCCCTGCTAGTGCAAATGAACAACTTTTAGATGAGACTCTCTTCCTGATTAGCACCCTTGATCCATGGTACTGTGATATCATCATGTATCTCTAGATGTCCATGTTCTAGTCCGTGTTGACTAAGGATGATCGCTGAAGGATTCAACATCACTCCCAACCCTACCATATTATTGGCGATACTTTATACCATGTCAGTGTCGATTCAGTTCTTTGCCTATGCCTTATGATCAAGGAAGGTGAAAGAGTTCTCAATGATTGCCACTCTGGGGCATGTGGTGGTCATATGTCTGGCTATGATACCACTCAAAAATCATTCGTGATGGTTATTTCTGGCCGTCTATTTTTAAGGACTGCATCTTTGTTGTTCGCAGGTGCCATGCATGCCCCACTCGCTCACCTACACCTCGTCATTACCATTGGTCCTTTTTCCAAATGGGGCATCAATTATATGACATGTAACCTTGGTTCGGCCAGATGTCAAGGATATATTATCCTCGCTGTGGATTATTTCACCAAATGGGTCGGAGTGATGCCTACATACTTTGCAGACGATAAGATGGTGACTCAATTCCTTTTAAACCATGTTATTTCTAGGTTTGGCATACCTCAAGCCATTGTCACAGACCATGGCTCCCATTTCCGAGATTACATGATGGATGAGTTGACATCCACATTGGGCTTTGTGATGCGGAAAGAGTTATTTTTGCGGGCAAACCTAACCTCCCTAGGAGTCTAAGACTCTCTAGTGACAAACAAGTCAAACAAGAGCAATCCTTCTCTAAACATACATTATTCTATGAGAAACCAAGTGTTGTTCGATCCTACCTCAAATCCAACGCTTGTTGTAGCAGTCCAGCCTGGCTGATCCAGATGAGCTCCTCCTTCACTTTAAGACCTGCATACACTAACAAAGCAAACGATTACATAACACCTGAATATTTCATAAAACAAAGCATATTCATCACATATACCAAGGAGTACATGAAATATTCATTAACAACAAATCATTGAGAAGAATGGACTTATTTGTATTAAGGAAACAAAAAAGGAACCATTACAACCTGAGCCTTGGTGTTGTGCAAGCTCCTCACAGGGTCCAGCAAGAGATTTCCTCTACTTTGACAAGCTCACCCACTCCCACTATGGCAACAAGGAAGGATAGTGATCTCTCCTCACAAGTTAACAAATGGAAGTCCTAATTCCAGCAGCATTTACCCTTTAGAATGTTCAGCTTTCAACCTCCCCTCCTTTGGCCCAATGCCTGTATTTATAGCATTCTAGAAGAGGTTATTCAGTTCCAACATCAATGGGATACTCCCTCTTTTGGATGGGGTAGTTCCTCTCTTGATGGGATAAGCTCCTCTATCATAGGGGTGCATGAACCATCTGGAGGCGCTCAATACACGTCAAGAACTCTTCTAGAAGGCTCTAGAAGTGACCACAAGTAACTTTTTAAAGATGAAACTTGCGCCTTTTGACCTTTACAGGGGTACGCACCCTAGCTTTAGTATACAGAGCGTATTACTACGCAGGTCTAATGTATATGGATTGCGTACACGCAGGAAAGGTAGAGAGAACCTGCGTACCCAGAGATAAACATGTTTTTAAGTGACTTTCTCTCTCTTTGAGGTTTTGACATGAAGAGCAGAGGTATGGGGCTTGACAAAGAGGACAATGTGGCTATTGATGAGGCCACATACTGCAAATAGTCAGGGTGACAAAATTCAGTGTAACAAGGTAAATCATCAAAATTTAGGACTTAACCTTACTTGCTGTGTGATTTTCCTTAGCTAAGGAAATCCTTCCTGCTGGCTTAGTTGTATCTTCAAGTCCTCGATTTGCCTCTTCATAATTCTGATCCCAACGCTCAGTCTTGTATTAACCTTTCTGATGAATTTTGTTTCCTTTATTGTAGGGACTAACCAGGTGTAGTATTGAGCATGACAGTCGACCACCTCGGGTATTTGAATTGTTTTGTCTTCCCACAGAGCCTCCATTTTGTTAAATGAGCTTCCTTGATTGCATGTTTCCTTGAGGATTTCTTCTATTTAGCAATTTCAAGGTTTGCTAATTTCAAATTCTTTTTTAACTCTTCAACACTATATTCCTCTTGAGGGATAATTGCCTTACCTTTATCGTTTTTTTGCAGCTAAGATGATATTTTTGATGAAGTGAAGGGTCCTTCATGAGATTTTGCTATCTCCTCTGTTTCACTTACTTCTGGCAGCATCTCTTGTACATGTTTTGAATGCCTCATCACAGGTCTTCTTGGCTTAAAAACAAATTTAGCAACCTGATCATAAAACTTGAGCTTTTTCGAGGCTTTGATCTTTTTGGTCTTGTCTATACCTGATTCTATCAAATCTGCTCAAACCAGGGGAGATTCTTCAATATCAATAGCTTGCAGTAAGTCATTCAGACTTCCCTTTGAAACCGGGCTTTCCTCAGTAACCACTGTCTTGCCTTTTTCTTTAGCTAACTGGCTCCTGGTCATTCTTCTTTGGACTACTTCACCTATAGATGATTCATGTACACCCTCTTTGATCTGAGTTTTCTATTTCTAGGGCTGTTGGGGTGTGTCTTGGATTATCAGTGTTCTGGTAGGATCCTTTACCTGTTTCCTAGCCTTCAATTTTGTAAATCTCCTGGATCTTGTTTTTGCACAATGACCAGTTGCTGGTGGAGAATTTTTCACAGCCTGAGAACTGAGGCCAGTTTCATTTTTGAAGCCAAAAATAAACATGAACGTGGACCAGTCCCTGTCTACTCTCTGGAGCTCATGCAAAACGATCAACTTGACCAAGCCGTGGTGAAACAATAAGGTCTCATAGGCTTCCTTCTTTAGCTAAACCTTGTCGCACATTTTGCCTAGGCTACGAAACAAGTAGAAAGGTAAATCAAGAGATATATTACCTGTGAAATGCAGCAGAAGCTTGAAGTGATATGAATACATCTTATGTTACCTCCCCTCATAGGTAAAGTACCTCTATATGCAGGTAAGTAAATTGGCATATGAGTCCTTGACAAAATTCTTGGGCACAGGCTTGTTTAAATCTAAATCAATGAACTCCGGCTTCAGAAATTCTTTGCAGGGGGTCATATCAAATTTGAAATTTTTAAACCATATTTCTTGTCCCCTTGGAATCTCAGCGACTACAGATATAACTTCTGGTGAGATTGGCAATTCAAGCACCCCAACTTTCGAATTCAGTCCTGTGAAGTTCGAGGGAAATTCCTTGGTGACTTCCTTGAAGTTCTCGCAAAAATTCCAACAGCCAACCTGCTTGAATGCGCATTCAACTTCTCTGTTCTTTAAGATAATGTCTAAACCTTCAAGTTCACTCCTCAAACACCTGCCTGACCTATGCTCCTTTCTTTCTGTAGCCCTCTCCATGGGATTCCAGCAGAATGAAAATTTGAAAAACTGGCACTGTCTCAATTTTCGATCGCTACCTCTCTTGAAAGCTGCCTCGCTTGAAAACTAGCTCACCTGATTTTCAAGGAATTCAAATTGAATGCTTGACAATTTATTCCTTACGCATGAATCCAAACACAAATCATGACTGTGAATGCTTGGCTTTTCTTGGAACTTGCAACCCGAGCGTACCAAGGTGCCTAACGACTCTAATGATGAAGATAAGCGGTTGGACATGATAGGCGAAGTGTATAAGCTGACAATTAATGATGTAAACATAACAGATCTTGATAGATATGACAACTGAGCAAGATTTGCTACGGATCTGCACGAATCCCCGATTTCGTAGTGCACCCAGTGTAAAATCTGGGTTTTGCGCTACGAAAACATCTAAACTGCTTTGTAACACATAAGAACCTTAAAACAAACTTGATAAATGAGAACGGGTTGTGGGACCAGTGATGAATGAGAACGGATTATTGACCTTCATTTAACCATACCACCAAGACTCCTAAGGCTTAGACACTACATTAAACATGGAAAAACTGAACTTGGACTAACACCTAACCTTCACAATCAAACTGATGTGAACAATTTACAAATTGCTTCTTAAGTGATAAAACCAGTAAAGGATACTCTGGCACCACAATAGACAGAATAAAAAATTCCAGTCGTAGTGCCCTTGGTGACACAAGTCCAGCGATGTTTCCACCTCCACAGAGACACCTCCCATGCCCACCTAATAGAGCTTCCTGCTAAGACTCTATCCTTAGTTTATGAAATACTGTGAGCATTTGGATTTATAGAAACCACATGGGCAAATATTCCCCTCATGCATATAGAGGATGACCCTAGCAAATAAATCTTGCATACTATAATCGAGCAGGAGGTCCAATAATTTATAGGAACATCAGCATGTTACGGGGAGGAATTCTTGATCCATGTCAATGTGGTCAATTTCTCTAATTGATTTCCCAACAAACATGTATGATGATATAAATCATAATGTTTTCATGTTAGAATTTTTCAGCATTTCAACAATTCTTGCAAGTTTTTCCATGAAATTCTGTTCAATATTAAGCAAATAAGGAACCTATTACAAATTTGGACCCAGATTTGTAGTTGTTGGTCCTAAAGCCATACGTATCTCCCTACTCACTAGGATAAAATGATTCTCTATTCCACTCAAGTTCACATTATCATTACCTGAATTCATATGAAGGATATGACATGGATCATGAGGTTTCATCTGAGGCTTCCCAAGGTCTCCAACCTGCCCAACCAACAAATAACATAAATGATGAATAATTAATCCAAGGGAATATTGGAAAAAAATATAATATATAGTTAAATGATGCAACAACTTACATTTGAAATGGCTTAGGATTGAAGTCACGGGTTTCTCTTCCAACATAGAGAAGCAATGATCCAACTTCCAAGTCATATTTTCAAAGACCACCAATTAATCCAATACAAATCACCAAAGCCACATGCCTTGGGTCACATACTTCAACCCACATATACATAATGAAATGAAAATTAAATTAAATAAAAATACATTTTCAACTGTTACATCTCTCAAATAGTCATTATGCACAAGATACAACTCAATTAACTTTGTTGAATCACCAACATGTCTTACTGTGGAAGTTCCTTGAGTGTCAGGTTTGGAAGAAATTGCTAGTGCTTGTAATGTATTTTTATGTTGTACATTTGAATTCTTTAGTGTGCTTCAGTCAAATGTTATTGCTTTCCCAGATGTAGAAACAAATTCTCTACTAGGACCTTACTAGGGAATATTTTTCTATTGACATTGATCGGGATTTTGTGCAGCCTATGCTGAAAACCTTCTATTGTTCTTGCTTAATGAGGTTTATAAGCGTATTTTGGTTTACCATTAAATAAATAAATAAAAAGGGTCTATTTTATTTCTCTTCTCTCTTCCTCACCTATAGATGGAATCCTTGGATTTAAATTGATATTTGTACTATTTGGTTGAATTTATTGGCTTCAAAAACAGGGTCCATTGAAGTACTTTCCTAATAGAATCATTTAGTTTTTTGTATTTTGTTTCTATTTTCAATAGTTACATTTTTGTGTGTGCAATAGTTACATTTTTTGTGTGTGCAACAAAAATAATATTTTTATAACTTCTCAAATTAGTGGACCTTGATAGGGCTCCATTGTTGTCTATTTCCATTTCCAATTTCTCATCCCAGTTAGTAGGTGTTGGAATAATGGTATTATGTTCAAGCCAACCACCACATCTAGATGTCACAACTAATCAGGCCATGGATACACAAGTATGCTCCTAGCTTGGTGTAAATATAGTAGTCACACAGCTGGGGTTTTCGTACATCCTTCCTGAAGTGTTTGAGTAGCAATGTGGCCAATGTATCACCTAGCAGGACCTACTAGTGAAGGACAAGGGACCACAGATGGAGACCAGCTCCAATGAAGAAGAGATCATCATGTAACCCTAGTAGGGAACTTCCACATTGCGGGTCCAAATAGTGGAGCTACCCATCACCCCTAATGAAGCCACCTTCATTAGCAAAGATTTGAAACACATGTTGAAAAGGCTAGTACCAAGTGAGAGCCCTCTCAAGAAGCTGTAGATGGTGAATCCAATCTCCAACAAGACTTATCCTCTTCTAATAAAGGATACTCTTCCACCACAATAGACAGAATAAATAATTCCAGTTGCAATTCCCTTGGGGACACAAGTCCAATGGTCTTTCCACCTCCATGGAAACACCTTCTAGGCCCACTTAACAAAGCTACCTACTAAGACTCTATCCTTGGTCGATGAAATACTGTGAGCATTTGGTTTTCTAGAAACCGTTAGAGACTTATATATTACAGAGCAATGGAACACATAAAATATTGCAGAAATATAAATATAGAAAACGCATGAAACAAGAGAGACACAGATATAGGTGGTTCACGCAGTTTGGGCTACGTCCACAGAGAAACAGCCAATCATTCTTTTTATATTATCCAGCAAACTGACGAGATACAACCTACAATAGATCTACTGTAATTCCCTCTTTAGTCTCAATCTCCTCTCTCTTCCTCACTCAGAATACATATATACATAGACGCAATACAATTCCCTCATATATAGCGAGGGGTTTCCTTCTAGGGAAAAAACCCCCATAACTTGGACCATTAGATCTCCACCTAATGAACGGCCTAGATTGACTACGAAATTACAACATTTTACAAGGCAATTTTACATCTATTCTTAGCTTCAGGGGCGCTGCCCACGATCGAGGCTCCCAAAGGTCGTAGCCGCCCCCCGCTAGACCCCCCTTGCAATGAATATTTTACGGGAAGCATTACGAACTGGGGTCCAATGTAGCAATACCTTTGAATACAGAAGATAATCAAGCTCCACACCCAACAATCTCCCACTTGGAGACTGATTATAGCAACTCCACCGCTGCTTCATTTGCTGGAAAATGACTCCACTTTGGACCTGGCTATTTCTCATCTTCTTCATCATACTTGAAGACCAATTGAAACTGAGCATATTCTCAGTTTCTCTCTGGTTACAACCTTTGTTAACATATCTGCAGGATTCTGGCTAGTGTGTATCTTTTCCAGCTTCAATTGTCGATCTTCCAACGCTGAGTGTATGAAATGGTACTTGAGTTGTATATGTTTAGTCTTGGAATGAAATGCAGAGTTCTTCGGAAGATGAATGGCACTCTGGTTGTCACTGTATAACTTGCCCAGCTCCTACTTCTTACCCAATTCATCCAGAAACCTTTGTAACCAAATCATTTCTTTACTAGCCTCTGTAGCAACAACATACTCTGCTTCTATTGTTGAGAGTGAAACAACACTTTGCAATTTTGAGACCCAACTGACAGTTGGTCCACCTACAGTAAACACATACCCTGTTGTGCTTCTCCTGTTATCTCTATCACCTGCCATATCTGCATCAACATATCCCTATAGAGCAATGTTTGAACCACCAAAGAATAATGCTTGATTTGTGGTACCTCTCAAATACCTGAGAATCCACTTCACTACCATCCAATGTTCTTTTCCTGCATTGTTCATGTACTTGCTTACAACTCTCACTGCATGTGCAATATCAGGCCTTATGCAGACCATTGCATACATTAAGCTTCCAACTACTGATGCATATGGAACTTTAGGCATATGACCCATTTCTTCCTAAGTCTTGGGATGCTCCTCCTTACTTAATTTGAAATGGCTAGCCAAAGGTATACTAACTGGTTTTGGCTTCTGCATATTAAACCTTTTAAACACCTTTTCTATGTACTCACTTTGAGACAATGTTAATTTGCGATTCTTCCTGTCTCTAGTTATTCTCATACCAAGGATTTGTTTTTCAGCACCCAAATCCTTCATTGCAAATGTGTTTGCCAATTTTATTTTGAGCGCATTTATTTCCTGCATGTTAGAACCTGCAACAAGCATGTCATCTACATACAATAACAATATAATATAGCTACCATCATTTTGCCTTTTGAGATAAACACAATGATCAGAGTGACATCTAGTATAACCTTGTTCAGACTGAAACCTGCCAAATTTTAGATACCACTGCCTTGGAGCCTGTTTTAAGCCATACAAGCTCTTCCTAAACCTACACACTAGTTTCTCCTTCCCTTTTACCTCATATCCTTGTGGCTGCTGCATATATATCTCTTCCTCCAAATCCCCATGGAGAAAGGTTGTCTTTACATCTAACTGCTTAAGATGCAAATCTTCAGCTGCTACTAGACTTAAAATAGTTCTGATTGAAGTCATTTTAGCAATAGGAGAAAATATCTCATCAAAGTCTATACCCTTTTTTTGTGCAAACCCTTTCACCACAAGTCTATCTTTATACCTTTTTCTACCTCCATCTTCTTCCTTCAACTTGTAAACCCATTTATTCTGCAATGTTGTTGTACCTGTAGGCAACCTGACTAAGTCCCAAATCTGGTTATGTGCTAAGGATTCCATCTCTTCTTTCATGGCTTGCTCCCGCTTCTTCCTGGTTTCTACCTATACTACTTCTTCAAATCATTTTGGTTCACCAGAATCAGTCAACAATACATAATATAATGAAGGAGAGTATCGTTCAAGGGGTCTATTATCCTGGTAGATCTTCTAACACCACTTTCAGGTGTTTGAGGTGCTTGTTGTTGTTGTGGTTGTTGGTCTAGCTGTTGATCATTATGATTTTTAGGCACCATCGCTTTTCCTGTGATCTCGTCAAGCACTGTGTATTCTCTGTTTTCTTTTTCTTGTTTCTTTTCCTGCAGTTGATCCTTATACAAAACCTTTTCGTTGAATATGACATCTCTGCTCCTAATGATTTTGTGTTTTTCATAATCATAAAAGCAATAACCAAAATCATTAACACCATACAATAAAGGTACATTTCCTTGATTTTGCTTAAATCTTTGTTCTATTTTCTTTATTAATGTGGACAAAGGCTTCACAACCAAAAGCCTTTAAAAAATAGTAGTCTACCTTTTTACTTGTCCATGCCACCTATGGAATACCACCATCCAAGGAACTTGAAGGCCTTTTGTTTATTAGATAAACAACAGTGTCTACAACATCTGCCCAAAATTGTAAAGGCAATCCTGTATGCAATTTCATGCACCTTGCACGCTCCATGATTGTCCTATTCATCCTTTCTGACAGACCATTTTCTTGTGGTGTTCCTGGAACTGTCTTCTCTCTACGAATTCCATTCTCTGAACAATACTTATCAAACTCTTTGCTACAATATTCACCTCCATTGTCTGATCTGAGACACTTCAACCTTTTTCCTTTCTCATTTTCAACCAAAGCTTTCCATTTCTTGAAAGTATAAAAATACATCAGATTTATTTAGAATATAATAAATCCAGGTTTTTTTGGTTGCATCATCAATAAAAGTAACATGATAACGAGAGCCACCAATAGATTATACTTGAGCAAGTCTCCATACATCCGTATGCACAAGCTCTAATTTTTCGCTCTTCTTTTCTTTCCCAACTCTAAGGAATCTGACTCTCTTCTGTTTTCCATAAACACAATTCTCACAGAATTTTAAATCAACATGCTTCAAACTTGGCAACAAATTTCTTCAGCGAAGAATCTGCATCCCCTTCTCACTCATGTGCCGGAGCCTATGATGCCACAATGCCATATCTTCTCCTATAGAGGTTAAAGCATTAACATAATTAGAAATACCATTGCATAAATACACTGTACCAACCTTTCCTCCTTTCGCTATTACTAGGGATCCTTTAGTGACCTTCCAGGTTTTATCTGTGAAAGTAGTTACGCAACCATCACCTCCCAATTGCCTTGTTGAAATCAGATTTTTCTTCAGATCTGGAACATGCCTTACCTCCTTCAATAGCCACTGATTTCCATTTAAAATATAAGCTCTCTTGTTGAGTGCATTAGTCGCGTAGTCAACTATTAATCCTAGATATTTCTAGAGAGTTGTTAATCTAAATATTTCTAAAAATCTCTTAGTCCTAGATATTTCTAGAAAGTAGATGTTAGTTTATTGTAAAATATTTTATTTAATAGTGAGAAGGATAAGCCATGTCCCATGAGTTTCTAATTATTCTTTTATTTTTGTCACTCCTTAAAACTATTAATAAAAATAATTAAAAATATGGTTTTATTAAAAAAAAAATTGTTTTATGTATTTTTTTAATGTTATAAATTTCATTTACATTGGAATAAAATTTAAATTTAAAAAAATAAACAAACAAAAGTGATAAACCCATAACTTAAATATATTATTGGATTTGGAGTATGCGCTAAAACTACTTTTTCTTGGCTAAGTGCTCGTCTTCCTTGGATGTAAATAAACAAGTTAATGGCCTAAGACCACCAGAGATGAGTTAAAGTTTGTCCCCTTACGAACCATCAAGAAGTAATTTGAGATAGCATGATTTCCCTTGAATAATAGTGATGAGTCAATCTGCATTCCCAAATAATAATGACTAATACTTATCTCATTACTTATTTAACAACTAAATTATGATAAATTTTCCCACTATATTAAAAAAAACTTAAATATATTGATTTATAGTGCTAAACTCAACCTTTACTACCTACCTTAATTCAATTGATAAAGCCGAAGAAACAACTAGCATTTGCACCACATATTGCAAAGGAAATGCCGCAAGGCAATGGCATAAGAAACATTAGCAATTTTGTTTCTTTATTGGTGTTTTTTTTATCATATGTTATGTTTTAGGGAGATTCCAACCAGGATATGTTCAAAGTGAAGGTAATTCACAACACTTCACTCCAAAGGATTTATGAAAATGCTCTTCATTAAGATTCTGGAACCTTTATATGTAAATGTTTTAAATCAAACATTTCATAACAAAGTAATCTCATATCACCTTAATTCACAATGCAATGGATAATAGTTTTTGTTCATTAGAAATTGGTCTAATTTTGTGAGGAAAGCTTAATAGAAAGACTTTAGTAGTAAGGGGAACATTAATAAACTCCCTCATCTTTTATTATATAATGTTGTTAATTTAGCTACTTATTGCTTCTTATCCTTATTTTAGTCATGTAATATGTCCAAACTATAAAATAATGGTATTATTTATTATCTGAATCAATCGTTTCCATAGCCTCAACTAGGTGCCCATCATTCTCTTTCCATGGTGACTCAATGTCTTAAATGCATTTCATAAATTTGGTTTAATAAATATTGGTGGAAAACCAATATATTTCACTTGGTAGAAAAGAGTATACATTGTTTGGGATGAAATTGTATTGCTCTTACCATGTGATGATGTCATCTAAATATTTAATCTTTCTTGCCACTTATGAAATTCCCCATTCTAATTGTTATTTGACCATGATGATATTGGCATCATAATCCTTGTTCGTGAGAATATCATTTAAGAATTCAATAATAAGTGACACAATTTGTTCCTCATAATTGTGAAAGTAAAGGACAAATTCATTCACACTATGTTTGAAAACTTTATACTAAGAGTCTTGATTCATGAACTTTTGTATTCTCTCATTTTGTTCTTTTAATTTGTGTCATCTCAAAAAAATATTTCTCCAATAACCTATGTTATTACTATCTTAGCAGTGACATTACCATTAGGTTTGGTTTCTTGACATTAAGCACAATTAAGTTTGTAGTTTCAATTGCAAATTTCATGCCTCCGTTCCATTTTTTCTATAGAAGGCAAAGATCCCTAAAAACTATAGATGAATCCTCATCATGAAAGCTAGGAGGTAGAAAGTGAACAAGTGGTAGAAACAACTTTGGCAGTTATTAAGGAGACTCATGATTGGTATAAGGATGTTTTCTTTTCTCTTCAAAATATAGATTATCAAGAGCATCTTGAGCATAAGAAAACCTCTTTGAGAGGTTGGGGGTTGCCAAGTATTTTTGGGTTCGGCCCATAGAAGATAACTCGACCTAGCATTCAAAGGATGCACTCTGCTCAAGTGATCTCGGCCCTCTCAAGATGAAGTTGACCCCACCATAAGCAAAGTTGGGCCCAACCAAAAGGAAACTCACTCGACAATAAATCAAATTGATCCTCCTAGTAAAGGAAAGCTTGGACATGAACTGTACTATCCCCCTATCTTTTCAATCAAGCTAATCTCCCACAAATCTTCAACAATAAACCAACAAACTCCTCCATATTGCTTTGAAACTCTCTCACAATGAAGCATGTTGTCCCTTGAGATGTTCCTCCACAGAACTATGCCAAGATATCCAAGTCTCATACAATAATAAGAAGTATCCCAAACTAAAAAACACAACTAAATTATGATAAATTTTCTCACTATATTAATAAAAATAATAACCTTAATTCAATCAATAAAGCCGAAAAAATAAGTAAAACATAGTATTCAGACGTTCAAATCTACAACATAGAAATCTTTCTAACGAAGAAATAAATAAAACATAGTGTTCGTAGGTTGAAATCTACAACATAGAAATCTTTCTCCCTTTCCAAAAGGAGAAAAATTTCACGAAAGTCAAGCCCATCTTATACAGCGTTATAAAGAATAAGACAACTGAAATTAGAGAGGTGGCCCTACCTATAGGGATTGGTTAACTCATTCATCGTACGTTCTCCTCCTACACCAACCTCCCTTTTAAAATTAAATTAAATTAACGGGGAGGCAAATTCAACTGTTTTAATTTTTTAAGAACACGGTGGGAATAAATTAACCATGACAAAATTTAATTTAGTCTAAACAATTTAGACAATAAGTTATAGTCTTTTTTGATTTGATAAAAAAAATTCATATTATAAAGCGGTGAATTTTTTTTCATATTTTTTTTGAGACCTAATCAGAATGTCGTTCCACTCCCATTTTCGAAAGTCGATATCGTGTTGAGATCACAAACCACATTGACTCTCTTACCATGGCGGTCATATGATTGGGACCTGGAGGTTATCCAACAATAAAGGAAATGATGTTATGGGACCCATTCGATTCGTGAGCGTGACACGTGTAAAGAGCTTCTTTTTATACTTTATATCTGCTTTGGACGAATTACATGTGTTCAGTTGGAAATATGTGTATCTATCGTCTGGGTTTAGAAAAATGTGGACGCTTGTATACAATCTAATTTACTCTGAAAATTAAGGCTGAAACCATTCACATGGTGTGAGTTTATCGAGATGTTTCATTCATTGGTGACTCCTTACCTAGTTTATGTTTTTTCAAATTACATTAATTCAACTATTTATTAATTCAATTATTTTATAACTAATACAGTCATATTAATTCAATTATTTTATAACTAATAGAATCATAATTATTTATTATTTTATAATTAATATAATTATATTAATAAATATTTATGAGGTAAGTCGTAGCTATAGAGGTAAAATTTTCACCAAAGATATAATTTCAAATCTTAAAAATATTATGCAACCAAAACTCTAAATCTAAAAATGTTATGCAACACTCCTCATTTTATATATCTCTTGTTTTTTTTTTTCTTCTTTCTTAAAATATGGTTCATTAATATCATCTAAAGAATTTGTAGACATCCCCATTGTCATCCTCTCCGCCAGACATACATTCATCATCCTCTCCCCCGAACATACATTCATCAGAGTCTACTATATTATCCACAATAATCTCCAATAATCTCCCATGTCTGCACACCATCAATTACCCAATTAGCTAAGAACAACATTGTAGAAATTGGAACATTGGGCAAAGGCAATAGTTCACATAAAATTATATATGTGAAATTAATTAATGAACAATAATCCAAAGTCACATGGCATTTATATTGCACGTTGCCATTTCTCAAGATAGACTTTTCGATAGACTTTTCAATCACACAATGTGCTCCATAAGACGACACAGAAAACACACAAACCTCCACTTGAAGTCTCTCACATATTATCCCCCCTGATTATTAATCAATCCAATGATAAGTAATCTATTAATGAAAAGATTGTCAATTCCATGACCAATTACTATTATCTAGTGGTGATAAAGGGATTAACTATCACATATTCTGAATGGACATGCCCAACCTAAAATGAAATCAATTCTACATACAACATAAATAAGGGTTGAGATTGCCAATAGAAGCATCGCAACCGCCATTTCTATATCTAGGTTACGATTGTGTTTTCTCTGTTAAAATGAAGATGTATGTATAATAAATATCAATTATGTTAATCTAATTTAGAGAAGAAATCACAGAAAATAGAAAATGGGTAAAGAATGGAAAGGATATAATCAACTATAAGGAGTTAAATTGGAATGCTCGCAATGAGAGTGGAAAGCAACTTTTTAACAAGTGGAAAAAGAATAATAAATTAATTTAATTTGTTATTCTTTTGGCACTAAAAATTGTGATTTTTCATTTTTCAAATTCTCAATTTAATCCATCCCATTGTGAATTAAATGAAGAATATTAGAGCATTATCAAATATGGACCATAAAATTAATGAAAAATTGAAATTACTTAAGCCTAATTCTAATATAGAACAAACCTACTAGGTAAATATCATAAAAGTACAAATTACAACATGTTTTTCAATTAAGAAATGAATGGTTTACCAAATTAATTTTTTTTAATAAAATTTCTTTTTTTTGTAAGTTTCTATATCTTTGTCATGTCCAACATATCACCCTGATCTAGGCAGAGAATTAAACGTGTGACTTCACATCAAAAATCTATCCCTAGTCCTCAGACAATAAAAATATATTTTAAAATTAAAAAAAAAAAAAATCATACTATTAAATTAAAAATATATATATTTTAAATCTAAAGAAACAAAATTATCATATTTTCATTCTCTAATTCCAAACTATCTTAAAATTATGATTATTTTACTATTAATACTAATTAACCTAAGGATTCTTATTTCAATGCGAAGTCGATGGGACTCGTTGACTTTCTTTTTTAAATTTAGTTCAACTAGCAAGATTTAATCTTAACAAAATATGGCGAATATTTGTGAAATATGCTTCGTCTGAGTGGAAAATCATGGCTACGCGAGAGAGAGCGAAGCGATGGAAAAAAAATATTGAAAAGTTTTGCACCTATGAAATTTGGTTGTTGCTCAAGTGGCGTGCTTGTCTGGAGTCGAAGAGCAACCGGTTCGACTCCCAAGTTGTAAAGCCCCCGAGTCATCATCGCGAAGTTAGAGAGTCGGGTACACGGGGTGAGCACGTTTAACCGATGAGTTGGCATGAGTTAGCATGGGCACGACAGGTGAGATGAGTTGGTTGCACATAATCGACGAGTCGAGGGGCACGTCCAAACAACGAGTCAGGCCAACCAAGCGAGCTAAGGAGCATCGCACAAAGTCATGTGCAAAAATGACTAAGTGTTGGCAAGTGGCGAGTTTATATGGGTGGGCAGTCCCACACATGGGCACCCCACACAATGGCCGACATTAGAAGTATGTGAATTAACAAAATGGAGGGTCGGCTTGGCGGTGGTCGAAGCTCCCACCATGGGCGGATAACCATATATATTGACGAAAAATTTGTTGGAGAAGGCATCAAGCGAAAAAGTTCAAGTCTTGGAAATGCGAGCTACAGGCTTGGGTGAGTAGGTGGATGGGCAAAGTGTAGGCGGCGGTCAAGGCCGAGGCACAGAGTCGAGGCAAGAGCATAGTCATGTAGAACTGCAGGGTGAGCGGGTAGTGTAACCGTAGGCAAGTCGGTGGGTTAGTTCACAGGTTGATGGGCGGTTGGAACCGTAGGTCAAGCGGGCGGTATAATCGCAGGTTAGGTGGACAGCTGAACAATAGGCAGATGGGCGCACATGGGAGTGAAACGAGTCAAATGGTGAGCACTGCGAAGAGATGGGTGGGGCGACACGTCAGGTGGGTGGTGCACCGCAGCTTGTGTACGCGGGCTGAGTCGAGGTGAACGGCGGGTAGGAGTGCTCGGGTAGATGGTGGGCGACCCGCGAGTTGGTGACATGGTAATGCGGCGAGCGGGCAGGAGCGCCCTGGGTGAAACAGGCGGGCGACGCGTGAGTCAGGTGAAGCGACAATTCAGGCGTGTGTTGGGTTGGCACAATGTAAGCAAACTGCGGGGTGTGCGCCGGGTGGGTGACACGACCGAGCAGTGCTGCACGAGCTCGTCCAAACGATAGGCACGGGTGAACAAAGGTTCAACAACAAAGTTGTGGATGGTGAACGGTGGAGGAGGCCTGTGGGCACCTCTGCTTGGTGAAGGGCAAGGCTGCACGATGGTGCAGTGTGATTGTAAAAGTTAGCAGAGTTTTGAGAGTTGGAACTTGGAGTTCCTCTCCAAGTGTGAATTTTATGTAAAATTGGTATTGTCATTATTATTGTGGGCAGACTCATATTCAGGGAGTTCCCCCTCCCATTATTTATCCATTGTGCACTTATGTTAAAATGATAATGATGATGAATGTGTTATGAATGTTTTCTGTTGTGCTTACAAAGATAATACTTGGAAAGTGAAAAATAAACTAAGTATGGAATGTTAGGCGTAGTCCACACTTGTGATTATTGTTAAAAAGAAAATAGGTGGTGGTGCCGCACCCCCCCTTCGTGTGGTTGAAAGACTACCGCTAGAGTAGGGGCGTGACAAGTGGTATCAGAGGCTCCATATTTTGCGGGCTTTGGTGATTTAGATTTACAGGTGACTAATTCAATTGAAATTTTGGGTTTTGAAGGCTGATGACTGTTGAAGATGAAGTAGGTATCAAACACTTGCCAAATAGATGAAGATGGTCAAAAGAGCATTTGAAAATCTGAAAGACATGGGTGATTATTGGAAAGAAGAAATGCAGAAACGCTATGAAGCTTTTGTACAAGAGTGGGAACCCTTGATACATATAGGAAGCAAGATAGTATATTTGTGGGAAGACTTGAATAATCTTCATGTGAAGATTGATGAACTCAAGGGACTTGATGAAGAGATCTAACAAGGTGATCTTAGACTCCAAGAACTCATGAATGAGAGAGTTCAATTGAGGGAGAAAAGAACCATCGTGGAAGCAAAAGTCAAGGAGCTTGAGGACAAGATAAAGAAGGACTTTCTTGGTAGAAAGGCCATGGTGATAGAGCAGGATGAGCTCAATTACATTGGCAGACTTGGGAACTATCCCCGAAACATCCAGCCAGATGTTTGAAGGCTTAGTTCACATCGTATAGAAGGATTCAATAGGCGCTTGATTGGTGCACTTAAGAAGGGAGCTATGGAGAACAAGCTTGAAGGGATTCATGCCGGACCAGGATCACATTGCTTAGATGATCCAAACAAGGAGTTGAAGTACCTTAAGAAGGAAGTCAGGTCGAACCATAAGCCGATAGACTCTTCTGAGGCCGAATTGTTGAAGAAGGTTTCTGAAGTAAGACACAAGGTCAAGCCAAAAAAGAATGGGGATACCTTGAAGCTGAGTTTTGTGCAGGTGACCGTATGTGGCAAGAGATTTGCATCTTTGGTGGACACGGGAGCTACTCGTAGTTTCCTTAGTAGGAAGGAAACAAAGTCTTTTGGGAAGAAATATGAAATGGGAAGAGAGTGGAGTGCTTTCATAGAAGTAAACTCTACCATGAAAGCTGTGACCGGTGTGATGGAGAACACTCATATGAGAGTGGCCTCGTGATTTGGAAAGTTGGACTTAAGGATCGTGGACTTGGATGATCATTCTATGGTATTGGGGCAAGACTTTTTGAAGGTTGCACAAGCCATACCAATGGTGGACCGAGACATTCTCTTGATTACAGCTGAAGGGAGAACTTTGTTGGTTTCGATGAATAGAAGCAGTTGCTTGGGATATAGGTCGAAGATGGCTTCTATGACTTTGTATCCAAAAGATCCAAATGTGAAGCATGTTGATGTGGAGCAAAGATGACTTGGGTGTACGACTCAAACAACAAAGGAAGGGAAGTTAGTAAACTTCGTTGCAAGAGCTAGAAGGAAAGATGAGGGTGGAAAATCAATTTCACACATCTTGAGACACTTGACAGGAGCATCTTCTACCAAAGCTATTCACAATGGAGCTACAGATGAAGAAAGTTTGAATACTTCTTCAGTGTCAGTGGCTGGGGAATATTACACATGCAGAGATCCGGCTGTCATAGTGGAGTTTTGCAGGTATTCCATGGGCACATATGACTTTCAGTTGACAAAAGACAAGCTTGAGAAGCTTGGGTGTACACATGAGGAGGTTGGAGTTGTGCACAAGTACTTGAAGACACAACATCAATTTGATACATGGGTGGATGAGAGTCAGGGAGGGAACTTCCTGGCCCTCCTTTCCCGATAGATAACCTTGGAGGTAGGTTGGTGCAGTGACCTTAACACTTAGAAGGGATACACCACCTTGGCAAGGGGCCTTGGAAAGAGGCTTCTTTATTTGGCAGGCTGATGATGCTAGGATGTATGCGACTGCATAGTAGCACATTGGCATTAGCATCATGGACAACATGTTACAGATGGGATGGGCATACCATGGACCTTAGCATGGCTTATTTTGGATAGATTCTTGATCAAGTTGAGATTGTGACAGGATGCTGAGAAACAACTGACAGTGCCATGGAGAAGGTACATTCTCATTGGTTGAGCATTACAGTTGGATTAGCTACCCAACTAGTTCGATGGCATGGGGGTATGCAGTGCACTGAGTTTGTGTTAGATAGATGTCTTGGTTTTGACTAAGATGTTGTGTTGGATGGAGTATTATGTAGAGATTCACATGATGAACGACACATGATGGAAATAGTCATATTACATATTTTGTAGGGATGTTTGCAATATATGAATTGGTAGAAGTCATGGATCAAGGAGACTCCCTGTTTATGGGGACATAGATTGATGGTTTATGTGACATTGAAGTGAAGGTAGGCAGTATGGGCATCATGGGATGTGGAGCTAGTAGCACTTTGCGACAGTGGTTGATTAACAGTCTTGGTAACAAAATGGTTGCTGAGATGGAGAATTTCCGAGGACGATAGTGAGTTTAGGTGGGGCAGGATGTAAAGCCCCCGAGTCATCATTGCGAAGTTGGCGAGTCGGGCGCGCGAGGCAAGCACGTTTAACTAATGAGTCCGCACCAGTTGGCAAGGGGGCGACGAGTTGGTCACACATAACCGGCGAGTCGAGGGGCGCGTCCAAAGAATGAGTCAAGCCAACTGAACAAGCCAAGGAGTGTCGTACGAAGTCATGTGCGAAAATGACTAAGTGTTAGTGGGTGGCAAGTTTATATTGGTGGGTGGTCCCACACATGGGTGCCCCACACCATGGCCGACGTTATAAGTATGGCGAATTAACAAAATGGAGGGTCGACTTGGCAGTGGTTGAAGCCCCCACCATGGGAAGACAACCATACATATTGACAAGCGGTTTGGTAGAGAAGGCATCAAGCGAAAAAGTTTAAGTCTTAGAAGTGCGAGCAAGGCATGCGAGCTGTAGGCTTGGGTGAATAAGTGGACGAGCAAAGTGCAGGCAACAGTCAAGGCCGAAGCACAGAGCCAAGACAAGAGCATAGTCGTGTAGAACCCCTGGGCGAGTGGGCAGTCTAACCACAGGCGAGTCGGCGGGTTAGTTTGTGGTTGACGGGCGAGTGGAACCGCAAGTCGAGTGGGCGATATAACTGCAGGTCAGGTGGACAGCTGAACGATAGGTAGGTGGGCGCACACGGGAGTGTGACAAGTCAAATGGTGAGCGCTGCAATGAGCTAGGTGGGGCGACACACCGGGTGGGTGGTGCGTCCTAGCTTGTGTACACGAGCCGAGTAGAGGTGAACGACGAGTAGGAGCACTCGGGTAGACGGTGGGCAACCCACAAGTTGGTGGCACGATAGTTTGGCGAGTGGACAAGAGCGCCCCGAGTGAAATAGGTGGGTGACCCGCGAGTCAAGTGAAACGACAATTCGGGCGTGTGTTGGGTTGGCATGGTGTAGGCAGACCACGGGGTGTGCGTCGGGTGGGCGACACGACCGGGCAACGCTGCATGAGTTCGACCAAATGATAGACACAAGCGAACGAAGGTTGAACGGCGAAGTTGTGAACGGTGAACTATGGAGGAGGCCCATGGGAACCTCTGCCCGGTGAAGGGAGAGGCTACACGGTGCTACATCCCTATTGTAAAAGTTAGTAGAGTTTTGAGAGTTGGAACTTGGGGTTCCTCTCCAACTGTGAATTTTATGTAAAATTGATATTGTCATTATTATTGTGGGCAAACTCATACTCAGAGAGTTGCCCCTCCCATTATTTATCCGTTGTGCACTTATGTTAAAATGATAATGATGATGAATGTGTTATGAATGTTTTCCGCTGTGCTTACAAAGATAATACTTGGAAATTGAAAAATAAATGAAGTATGGAATGTTAGGCATAGTGTACACTTGCGAGTATTGTTAAAAAGAAAATGGGTGGTGGTGCCGCACCACCCTTCGTGAGTTTGAAAAACTACCGCCAGGGTAGGGGCATGCCACCAGCTATGTCATACACTCCATGTACGACATGTTTGCTACGCAGTCATTCACGAGCGACTCGGATGTCATCAATCACTTGGTTTCAAGGTCGGGCACTATGCAGAAAACAGATCCCTGGGTGCCCAAGATCAGACAGGTCAGGCATCAGTGGAAGGCCTAGCGGTCGCCATTGTGGTTCAATCCCTTAGCGGGATTTAATTGTAAAGCAGCCCGAAATCTTTAAGTGCAATAATACCTTGTGTCTCTGATCTACCGGATCCATTGTCCTAGTGCTTGTAAAGGCCAGGCGTGTCTTTGTATAGCAATTTGTGCTCTGCTCTGAGATCAATCCCCGTGGGAATTTATTAGGCCTGATTTTTGTGGCTATGTTGTGGCAAGGTTTCGATCATATTTTTCGAGATGCTTTCTTGAACTTAGTGCTCAAGCGATGCCTCATAAGACGAAATCGTATTAAAGTAATGTCTAACCTGAGCAGATCTATGTACAAAGCTCAAAAAATTTGTGGGAAAATCTAAAAGAAGTTGATATAATCCAGTAACAACATTCTCCATATTTTCTCTTGTAAAATATTTATCTTTTTCATTATAGATTTTTATTAAAGAATTTTAGAATTTTGGTGTTTAGAATAAATTTGACTTTACTCCCACTCGGTGTTCCTTCTTTCCATTCTTTATCGCATGGACCGAGATTATCATCGGTGCAAAAGCACATATAATATTTGGTGTTCTTTTGATGATCAATATGTATAAATAGTTTTATTTTAACGTTCAAAGTTCCTCTTAAAGCTATTGAAGGTGAGTGCATGGTGTTGGTGTGTAAGAAAGCGCTTGTAGATGTCGTGACGGTGCAGACACAAACCGAGAGAAACAAGAAACCCTGAACTTTATTTTTTTCTTCAAGAAACCCTAGAAGTAGTGTTTTGGCTTCATATTTTGTTTTCATTTATTTTTAAATTTTATAATGTGCAAACACAATAACAGGGCCATTTCTTGCTGGCAGCCATTACTAATCGTTGAACTTCATCCTGCCGATTAACATTAAATGCATTAAATAAAATTGATGATGTCTCTGTGTTTGTCTTCGGTTTTCTGCATTGGGCATCTCTATGCTTGAATCTGAGGAGTCGAGTAGTAAATACTTTTTAATTAGAAGTTTTGAATGACAATGTATAAATGTTTTAATTAAAATTTTCCATAATGTATAATGGACAAAAGATTGATTAAAAGTTCTGAAAGATAATGTATAAAAGTTTTGAATGATAAAAACAAATAAACCCTCATACTATAATGAGAGATTGATGAATTAGAATAACAAATTAAAGAGAAAGGAAATTAATAATGGGAGATAGATATATTGGAATAACGCGCTGAACCACATTATTATTTAATAATAAATATTATTAATAATTAATAATTAAATCATATTTGTTTTTAATAATTATTATTATTATTGGTTAATAATAGTTAGTATTAATTAATTAATTATTAAATAATTAGTATATTAATTAATTATTATGTATTATTAATAATTATTAATTTTATGAATTAATTTGGAAACTCCAAGATATTATAAACTTAAGGGAATAATATTAAAAGCAAGGGATTAATATTATAGGTCTAAGGTATATAAATTCTAAGATAAATATTATAAATCTAAGGGAATAATAATTTGAATGGATTAATACAAAAAACCCAAGAGATTGTAAATCGAAGGGAATAATATCAGACCCAAGGGATAAATATTATAAACCCAATATATATAAACACTAAGATATAGTATAAACACTGAAATAAACATGGTTGGCCATGGTTGATTTTCATATTGACACACAATGGTCCAACATTGCAATCCGACCTTGGAACATGGTTGACCATGTTTGATTTTCATATTGAGAGAATCTTCATCAGAAAGGGATATTGGACCATGGTTGACCACATTAAACAAACATACTTGGGTTTAATAATATTATTAAATAATAACATTATTAAATATTAATTTAAACAATAATGTTATTAAACATAAATATTTATTTTCTCTATAAGCTTGGTAGGACTACATCTTCATCATGTCCAATATATCACCCCAATTATGGTGGGGAATTGAACCAATGACTTCACATCAATGAGTGTCTTAATAGAGCAACCAAATCACCATCTATCCAAATCCCCATAGAAATTATTAAATATAAATATTATTAAAAATAAATAATAATATTTTAAATAGATAAAGATATTTTATTAATGATAATATTAATAATTTAAAGAACATTAATAACAATAATTTAAAATAATTTAAAATTGACTATATTGGATAACATTTAACATTAATTTAACCATTTTTTGATTAATATAATAATATTAATTAATTAATTTATAAAAATTATTATTAAATTTAAAAATTTGAATATGGTCAACCATGGTTGAATCGAGTTAAACATGCTCAACCATGTTAGACCATGTTCAATCAATAGCAACCATTGTCTACCATGATCAACAATGTTCAACGATGATCTTCCATGGTCAAGTATGCTCCACCATCATCAACCATGGTCATAATGGTTAATTAATGTCTCTACGGTGAACCATGATCAATGAGAGTTAATCATGCTCGAATATGGTCAACTGTGGTCAATGTCTTTGTCATCAACCATAGTCAACGATGGTCAACCATGCTTAGCCATGGTTGAAATTCATCAATCATCATCAACCTTGATTAAAGTCTCTATGATCATGATCAACGATGATGGCCAACCATGGACAATCATAGTCGACCATGGTCAATCATGGTCAACCATGTTTTATAAAATCAAACATGGTCAACCATGGTCAATTGTGGTTAACCATGGTCGAACATCGCATTGTGACAAAGATTGTCTTGATATGAAAATCAACCATGGTAAACAATGGTCCAACATTGCATTATGACAAGGATTGTCTCAATATGAAAATCAACCATAGTCAACCATATTTATTTTAGTGTTTATAATATTTATCTTAGGGTTTTCATAACTTGGGTTTATAATATTAGTCCCTTGGGTTTAATATTATTCCCTTGAGTTCATAATCCCTTCTGGTTTTAGTATTAATCCCTTGGGTTTATAATATCAATCCATTGGGTTTATTATTACCTTGGGTTTATAACATCAATCCCTTGGGGTTTTAGTCTTAATCCCTTGGGTTTATTACTCCCTGGGGCTTATACTATCAATCATTGTTAATCATAGACAACCATGACTAATTATGGTCAACCATGTTTGAATGTTGCATTGTGACAAAAATTGTCTCCATATCAAAATAATGGACAATTATGGATAATCATGGTCAACCATGGTAAGCCATGGTTGATCATGGTCAACCATGTTTTATGGAATCAAACATGGTCAATCACGGTTTAACATCACATTGTGAAAAAGATTGTCTTGATATGAAAATCAACCATGGTCGAACGTCGCATTGTGACAAAGATTGTCTCGATATGAAAATCAACCATGGTCCAACATCACATTGTGATAACGATTGTCTTAATATGAAAATCAAGTATGGTCAACCATGTTTGTTTTAGTGTTTATCTTAGGGTTTGTATACCTTGAGTTTATAATATTAGACCCTTAGGTTTAATATTAGTCCCTTGTGTTCATAATCCCTTGGGGTTTTACTATTAATCCCCTAGGTTTATAATATTAATCATGGTCAATCATGATCAACCATTGTCAACCATGGACAAATGTTGCATTGTGACAAATATTGTCTCAATATCGAAATCAACTATGGTCGAACATCTCATTGTGACAAATATTGTCTCGATATGAAAATCAATCATGGTCGACCATGGTCATGGTCCTATGTTGCATTATTACAAGGATTGTCTAAATAAGGAAATTAATCATGGTCAAACATGGTCAACCATGTTTATTTTAGGGTTTATAATATTTATCTTAGGGTTTATATACCTTGAGTTTTTATTTTTTATCCCTTGGGTTTATTATATTAATCCCTTTGTTTTCTTAATCCAAGGATTCATATTTGATCGAGGTGGCTCTAGAGACACACACAGGACAAAGAGGGCTTATGGAAGCTCGAAAATCAAAGTGATCAAAATGCTTTTGAACTAGGACCAAAGTGTAGATCTCGTTGTCCTAATCGCAGTGGTACCAATGGTTCGTCAATCCGAGCTCGTATGAGGGAGAATGAGCCAATAAAAGTTTTGGTCAAAGTTGGGTTGTGGGCTGGGTTTAAGTGTCCTACAATTTGACCGACCTCGAGGCATGAAACCTAGCTCCCAAAAACGGGAAAATTTTTTGCCTCTTTAATTTGTCTAATAACCCTTATGTTAGACAAAATTGAAAAATGCCATATTATTTAATAATATTATATATATATAATAGTGCCACCACCCCCGCCACGCCCAAAATTATGTTAACAAAATTTTATTATGTAAGGGGCCGACGGGCCATGACCCCCGCTGGCCCAACCCCATCGCATAACAAAAAATGCATTTTTTATGGGCCGACGGCCATGACCCCACCAGACCCTGAGTCAATCGCACCCGTTAAACCATATGAAACATTTATGGGTGGGTGGGCCACCTCAGGTGGACCCGGTCCACACCCCCAACCCTCTTATCAAAACATACACAGACTCGACCCCCAAAACGACTACATACAGTTAAAAAAAAAAACTATAATGTATTAAAATGGGAGGGGCGGGGATTGACCACCCGACCCCTTCTCAACTGATTTCAATATTTACCATTATACCAAACAATGTTGTTGGTAAATCCACCATGGAAAATTCATATAAACCCAACATTTGCCTAGTGCGCCCAGACATGGAGGAGCAGGAGCACACACAGAAACTGAGGCAAAGGTTTTTTATTAATTTATTATAGGTGGAACCACGAACCTGAGAAAAACATAGGCGGAACCATGATTGAACGAAATTCTAAAGAGGGTGAAATTTTTGCAGTGTCCAAATGGGACAAATTTTATGTCGATCTTACACCTCTCAGTGACACGAACCCAATGGCACAATCAGTTTCCTGATCTAAGTAGCAGATTTGCAGAGGACCCAGAAGAGGGGATCTTTGAGGAATCTAGGGGGAATCTAAAAGATTCCTTAAGCGGTAGATTTCCACTTTCTCATAATTCAGAAATTTGATGGTTGATTTTGCATTGTTCGATGCCACAAATCTGATGGTGCATTCAGACTTTCCATTTGCTCATTTCATTTTTCGGCCACTTTTCTAAGTGGAGTGTAGGTGTCAGCATTCATGTGCGAGAAGTCATTTCCATGTGATTCGACACCGCGAGATCGATGGTACGAACAACTTTAGCAGCTTGACATCATTTTCTTCAGATGGCCCCTCGATGTGAGGTATATGTAGTGTGTTCATGTACTTCTTTTTCTATGCATTGTGCTACATAGATCCCTATTTGATGTTTAGTGTGGGACCTTATCTCTTACTTGTTTTCATGATTCCTGCTTTATGTGACGCAGAATCATTTGTGAGATGTACTTGTTGTCATGATTTGTCATGTTTTATTTGAGATCCCTTGGTTGTATGTTGCTGGGATAATCATGTTGTCACCATGTATGTTTGCATTGAGATCCCTTTTATGCCACGTTGTCAAGGTGCTCCTTATCATCATGCATGAGGTTATGCCATACTGATAGGAATCCTTTTTGACTCAGAGTTCCTGTAGCGGAACATCTCTTGGCGCCACTCCTACATGAGGGCATTTTCCTTGTATGATAGCGACATCACCTCTTATGTACATCATCACTATTGACAACACTTAATGTAGCGGCCTACACCATCTTCACATCGAGGCCTAGAAATGTAGTCCCTCCTGGACGAACTTCGTTATCAACGTCTTGTTATTTTATGTTGCTGATGATTGTCACGTTCCTCTTCTTTACAACATGCAGATGTATTCATTTATGTTCTTTTAATAAATGCAATTTAACACATCACGAAAGTAAAAGGTCTTGGAAGGGTCCTTTGTCACACCTGAACCTGGATCAATAGTTTTTAGTATTAATCCCTAGGGTTTATTATTCCCTTGGGTTGATAATATCAAGCATGGTCAACTATGGTCAACCATGGTCTAATGTCGTTGTGTGACAAATATTGTCTCAATATGAGAATCAACCATGGTCAACCATGGTTCAATGTCGCATTGTGACAATGATTCTCTTGATTTGAAAATCAATCATGCTCAACCATGGTCAACCATGTTTTATAAAATAAATTGTGGACAACCATGGGCCAACGTCACATTGTCACAAATATTGTATCAATATGAAAATCATTTTCTCAACTATGGTCCAAACATTTCATTATGAAAAAGACTATCTCAATATGATAAGCATGGTCAACTATGTTCAACTATGGTCAACCTTGGTCAACCATGGTAAACCATGTTTTATAAAGTCAAACATGGTCAGCCATGATGAATCATGGTCAACCTTGCTCAACCATGTTTTATAAAGTCAAACATGGTCAATCATGGTCAACCATGGTCGAACATCGCATTTCGACAACTATTGTCTTGATATGAAAATCAGCCATGGTTAAGCACGGTCAACTATGGTCTAATGTCACATTGTGACAAACATTGTCTCTATATGAAAATCAACCATGGTCAACCATGTTTATTTTTCTATTTACAATATTTATCTTAGGGTTTATATACCTTGGGTTTATAATATTAGTCACTTGGGTTTAAAATTATTCCCTTGGGTTCATAATCTCTTAGGGCTTTAATATTAATTCCTTGGGTTTATAATAACAATCCCATAGGTTTATTATTCCCTTGGGTTGATAATATCAATCATGGTCAATCATCATCAATCATAGTCAACCATGGTCAGTCATGATCAACCATGTTTATTTTAGTTTTTACAATATTTATCTTAGGCTTTATATACCTTGGGTTTATAATATTAGTCACTTGGGTTTAATATTATTCCTTGGGTTCACAATCCCTTGGGTTTTAGTATTAATCCCTAAGGTTTATAATATCAATCGCTTGGGTTTATTATTCCCTTGTGTTTATAATATGAATCACGGTCAACCATGGTCAATCATAGCTAGCCATGGTTAACCATCATCAACCATGATCAAATGTCCCATTGTGACAAAGATTGTATCGATATGAAAATCAATGATGGTCAAGCATTGTCCAACATTGCATTGTGACAAAGATTGTTTTAATATGGAAATCAATCATGGTCAACCTTTTTTATTTTAGGGTTTATAATATTTATTTTAGGGTTATATATTATTATTTATAATAAAATAAAATAGAAATAGAAATATTTATATTTTTCCATAAGCAATATTAAAATTTATTAACTAATTAATTTATATATTATAAAATTGAAATTATATTATTATTATGATTGTCAAGGCCCACTAGCACAACTAATTGAGGATGGGCCTCGTTAGCAAGGTGACCCAGGATCAAACCTCATGGGGTTGGTTGTGCACTGTGTTAGGGGGAGGCAACATGCTAAAAAATCTAGTCAACTAAGGGTCGGTGTGGCCCAAGTTGGTTGCGATCCCTAGGTGACCTTAACAGCTTAGATGCCCCTAATTTGCAGCTCCTCAAGCCTCAAGAATCACAGACAACTTGACAAAAAAACAAAGATTATTATTTATATTTAATTGAATATATATATTTTTAGATATGATTATTATGTAGTTATCAATGACTTGTGTGATAGATACAAATGAAGCCTTGGGCGTTATATCAATCACATTTATTAAAATAATTATTCTTATTCCTAAATAAATTATTGTTATTGAATATACTACTATTATCAATTAACATTGTTATTAATATTTAAATTATATTAATAATTTAAAATAAACAATATTAAATTAAATTAAATATTTATATAATTAATTAATAAATTTATAATAATTATTAATTATAATGATGATGATTAACATCCACTAAGACTAATGCATCCTATCAGACCTCGAGAAAAGAAAAAGAATCTAATTATGATTATTCAAAATCTTGTTTCTATGATCAAAGAGAAGGGAAAGAAGTGCTCCAAGATCGATATAGTTGGGCTGGCTTAATAAGTCAAGAAAATTGGAAATGTGGCAAATGTTAGGGAATTGAGAGCAGATGTGAGTAAGAGTCAGGTAGTCTAAAAGGAAGTCCTTTTCATCTTCCACCTTCTTAGTATCACAAATATGATAGATTATATCGTCGCAGGGAGCCTTGGGATTAGCGATGTTCATTTTTTTCTTAGTGTTGGTCAACACAAAGAGATAATTCTGGTTATCAAGGGTGGGGTTGGTCACCTCCTTATAGTATCTTAGCTTCCTCTTACACTCCAGCTCCTTATCGTCCCACAATTTGTCCTTAAAATCAGAGTTAATACTATCTTTGACACTATCCTTGCTTCCCGTGATGATCTCATCCTTAATTCCCCAATGGTTGAGCCAAGACCAAGCATCCTTATGCCACCAGCACTTGAGGCGAAGGTGGGGGTTTTGACTAAAGTTAGAAGCAATTTTTGGGAGCCTCTTGGATTCCATGTTGTAAAGCTTATTCTTATACATCATATATCTAAATAGAGTCGTACTTTCAATGCGGGACAAGCCAACTTCGATCAACAGGATAAGATAGGGAGTATTTCCCTTGATCTTTAGGTTGTATGTTATGAATTTATTTTGAATCATCTCAATCTTTGTCCATGACTCTCTAGATATATTGCAACCCCAAACTTCACTTCTGTGTAAGACATTAGGGGTGACGAGAGTCTCAAAGAGGAACCTCTTTTTATTCCAAAAAGGATAGTGGATAAGGGGCACCCTTGCTTGACTCTAATATTGAATTTAATGTCTTTAGACCACCCTTATTTGGTCTTAAGCTTGGCAATGACAGTCTCCCAGAGGCAGATCACAACAATCCTCAATTCAAGAGGAACCATGATCTCTTCAAGTCTCTCCCAAACCTTATCTCAAGGAACAGTGTCGAAATCGTTTCTAAAGTCCACAAAAAAATAGGAGAGATCAAATTTACTATTGTGACATTCCTCTGCAATGATCCTAATAGTGACAAGATGGTCGATATTCGAGTGATGTCTCAAAAACTGGCTTTCCCTTTAGCTCTTTTACCACGGTTTTCAAGCCAAAGGATAAGCTTACTTTCCAAAATGAACCCATATAGCTTGGCCAGGATGTGACTAATCATAATGGTCCTATAGCTAGAGGGAACACGTTTGTCACCATTTTTAAAGATAAGCATAATAAGGCTTTGCACCCAAAGTGTAGGGAAGCCATGCTATATAACCAAATTGAGAAGCATGTGGAGATGAGGAATGAGGATATATCTTCCCATTTTAAAGATATCAACTTGGTATCCTTCAATATATTTATCTTTTCCATTAGCAAGCTTATTAATCCCAGACTCAATGTCATCCAAAAAATTACATCCTCCTTAATAAGAGTGTTCATTATGGTTTCCATGGTGTCCGGAGAGTCATACAACCTCTTAAGATAGTTGTCCCAATTTTCTAAGGGGATAAAATGATTATATTTAGTCTTATGAACAAACAGACTCTGGCAAAACTTTTTGGGCATGACTTTAGAAAGGTGGAGAATATGTTCTTGACTCTTATTAATATATGACCTCTTCTTCCTCTTGATGAGAGCTTTATATATACTTATATTCTGGAGCTTAATAATTTCATTAGGAGCGTCTATGTTTGCTTTCCTGGCAATTTTACATTCTTTGTCATACCAAGGGTTGGAAGTTCTATTATTCTGCTTATACGAAGTCTCATTAGAGAACTTTCTAATGGTAGTGGAAAGGGTAGTAGTAAAATGGTAATAAATTTGATCAATATTGCTATTATAAGTCAGGGAGCGTAAATCCCTTAAGAAAAGGTCGACCTTACTTCTATCGAAGCGAATGTGTCTTTTTCTTTCATTGTTCTCCTGCATGTGGGTGGTATGCATAACAATATTGAGGGATAAATATAGAGGTATGTGGTTAGAGTCAGGCTCAAATCCATTAAGTAGCTCAAAGTTTGTAATACGGTTGAGGACAAGGGTGTCAGAAATCGCATAATCCACAACACTGCTACCCAGCCCATGGAAACAGGTCATCTGACCAGAGAGAGGCCACTTGTTAATACCATTACAGATGATTAAGTCTCGAGAAATACAAAGTTTGAGCAGCTCGATGCCAAATATGTTCTCAATTATGTCTTCAGAGTTTCTCTTGAATCTATTAGCTAAGTTACTATCTTCATCAAGCCACAAGGGGTTAGGGTTAGAATTGTTACTTAACATAATATCTTGGCTAGTGGTAGTTCTAGCATTAAAGTCCGCAAGAAAAATGATATTATCTTCATTCCTTAGGTTGTAGATGTCTTTTTCTAAGGTATTGAAAGGGAAATTCTTATTCAAGTTGTTTTTCTTATAGGATGTAGAGTTGATAGGAGTGAAATAGCAGATTGTAAGAAATATCCTACTAGTGATAGAATTAGAGATCTCGATCCAAATGTATTTATTGAAGGGCATGGAAAATTTTAGGGGCTAATATTCGCAAGTGAGCTAATATTCCATGATTTTTCCAAAAAAAGATTCGCCAATTTCCATTTTTTTAAAAAATGATTCCCCCAAATTTTACAATATAAAATTATTTTACCTTAAAAATCACCAACATTATATAGAGAGTATATATAAAATCATTATAAATTTGAATGTATTACAAATACATCAATAAACATTTTATAGTTTGTATATTAGCGACTAGTGAGATTCGCAAATGTTTTTGAACTTCAAGATAATTTTCCATCTTTAAAATTTTCCTTGTTGAAGGGGTCAATTTCATGAAGTCGGATGTGATAGGAATAAATGTTCCTTATATAACAGTCTATACCACGAAAACCCCTTCAAGAGGATTTCTTGTTCCAAGAAGACCAAAGAGTGAAGCCGTCAAGGTGAGGGACCCCAGATTCGTCATGTTCCCAAGTTTCAACTAAAAGAATAAGATCAATATTACTCAGGATCCAACTTAACATAGGACCTTTACACCATGGAAAACCATGACAGTTCCAAAAGAGGATCTGAAGTGATGCAAGTCCTTATTTATCACTCGTGTTTGAGACTCTATCTCTAATAATAACTTTCTTATTCCTAATGATTTCCCATTGCCCTTGTTTTCTTGCTCCCTTGACCTTTTGGACTTCATTCCTAAGTTTAGCTTGGTCTTCTGGAATGAGATCTTCATTTATAAAGATTCACGTTTCTTTTAGGCTTGGGGATTTCCTTGAGTATATCGAATTTTTGTTCATTACAACTGACCTTGACATGAATTCGTCTGTGTTTATGCTTAACTATCTTTCCTACCTTTATTGCTTCCATGAGATAAGTTGTTTGAATTTGAGAATGCTTCATTTGATTGATATACGCCGAACACTTCATTTTTATCTACCATTGAAAAATATATATTAATAAAAATAATATTATGGACATGTAAAACTCGAAAATGGGAGAGTCCTACCAAGCTTACAATATATATATATACATATATATATATATATATATATATATATATATATATATATATATATATATATATATATATATATATATATATATATATATATAATAATATTATTATTATTATTAATTATAATTTATTATTAATTAATATATAATATTTATTTCATTTAATAATGTTTAATTTTAAATTATTTTAATATAATTTAAATATTTAATAATATTATTAATTGATAAGAGTAGTAATACTAATTAATAATAATAATATTAATAACAATAATTATTTAGTAATAACAAAATTGTTTTGTAAATGTGGTTGATATATTGCCCAAGGCTTTATTTGTATCTATCACACAAGGCATTGATAAATATATAATAATAATATTTAAAATAAATAAATTCAAATAAATAAAACTACAAATTAGTTAATTAATAATAATAATAATTAATTATTTGTTTTTTTATAATAAATAAATAATTGATTAATTAATTTTATAAATGAGAAATAATTAATTATTAATATTGTTTATAGAAAATATAATATTATTTTATTTTATAATAATAATAATGACAAAAAATTTGTTATTAATAATGAATAATTAAAAGTTATAGATAATTATAATATAATAATTTAAAATTAATAATACTAATAAAAGTTATTAATTAATAATAATTATAATAAAATAATAATAATAATACTATTTTTATTAATATATATTTACCAACAGTAGGTACAAATGAAGCCTTCCAGGTATATCAACCACAATAATATTTTTAATGTGGTTGAGATAGTAATATACTTTTTCATTTAACAAGATTTTTTTTCGCCAAAGCCATTTCAAAATATATTTTAACTTTGCAAAGTATACCTAAGAAGTTATTTGCAATGTATTTATTACTTTATATTTATATTTAATTCACTTAAATATAAAGCAAATATATTCTTTTACTCATACTATATTCCATAAGGTTTCATATATTATTCATAACCATTGGAAATCACATTAATAGTTTAATAACCACAATGATATATTTGTTGAACCATGGTAGTGGCATTAATAGTGAGCTAAAGCCGTAGTAGTGGCAGGCACTGCCTAGTACACTTTCATACAATTCACAACCATATCGATATATTCACTAACCATAACATGATTTTGGTAGCTATGTCTTGGTATATTTATTTTTCAATTAATTGTTCTTATCAAGGATCTTTGACCACATACAACTTTTGAGACTGCTACCACACATAATTCCTAATTGTTATTTATAAATAAGACTTGTTTTATTAGCATTTTTTGTTGTTGTTGTAAATATGGGTAAAATTTCTAGTGACAGTTGAAACAAATATATGCGTTGTTAGCATACAAGCTCATCTAAAACTTCATTGCTCTTGGCTTATATGTATTACATCTTATTGAGTCTATATAAGTCAAAATACTAGCTGTCAAAAACTAAACATAGTATATGTAAGGTGGCCATTTTGAAAATACATTTTGGTTAAGGGCACCTTTGACTAACTGCCTTAGATACTTGACATAGAATTTATCGATAAGAGACTTGTATACAAAAATAAAAACTACAACCAAAAACAAAAAACAAGTATGATACTAGAACATTAGAGAAAATTTAAACTATATAGTAGTATGAGAACCAAAAACTAGTTGAGAATGATGATTGGCGAAACAGGAGAGTTTGCAACTTGAGAGCTATTTCAAGGCATTCTAGGGTTGGCCAGAATGACATTGAGAGGCACAACGTTGATGATTTCCTCCTCATCATTTTGAGCATTAGAGTCATTGTCTGAATCAGAGACTATAAAATGTTCCACATGGGTTAACCCGATGACAATATCATCAAGGTTGTATTTGATATCCCACAGTATGTGTTTTATCTCATCTTGTCCTACAAAGAGCTTGTAGTTTTCCACCTACTTGTCTTGTATCATGATGTTGAGTAGTGTCTCCATCTGGTGATGATGAATGGAGTGTAAGAAGTGAATTATTATTCTTCTAAATTTACCAAGGACTGATAGCCATTTCGCAGTACTTCCAACTATCTTTGAATCAAAGAAGTATTTACGGTTTTCGATTCCTTTTCTTTTAGATTAAGAATTTATTTCTTGAATTCAAGGGGAGCAGTGTCGAAAAAATTGGCAACAGATTCCCATGCAAAGAGTTTAATAGGTATTGATACTTTCACTAGATAGCCTGTATCATTATCATAATTACAAGGTTTACATAATTTCAAATTTGTTTATAGTCAAGTGTTTTCAAGCCATTTTTTTTCCATCTCGACATTTGATCTCAAGAGGGAAATATTTCAAATACAATCCAATTATTTTATTGTAATGCTAGTTTAATGGAAAATGAAAAAAATTACTTAATGAAAGCTAGAGGGGTGGAGGAAGAGAACGACTATCCATATAATAGTAAGGAAATATTTCTTTCACTGGCACTAGTCTAATAGGTGTTTTTGCTTTCATTGAATAACCATCATACTCATAAGAATCACAAGGTTTATATAATTTCAAATTTGTTTAAAATCCACTCTTCTCACGGAATTTGTTATCCATTTCAACATAATATTTGAAAAGGGAAATATTTCTAACATGATCCCATTATGTTATTTCATTATGTGCATAATGAGAAATGGATACATTACCTTAGAGCTGATGGATGCATAGAGGTATAAAAGAACTATCCATACTAATGGATGTTTTTTACAACTAAGGTCTCACTCTTGTAAATCTCATTGTAAAGATAGCTAGTGTATCTCAAAGTAATACTCTTAATCTAGTGTATCTTAAAACTTGTAGAGACATAGGTAAGATCATTTATAAGTAGGATGGAAGGCTACATCCAACTAAATATTATAAGGCCAAAGGCCAAGAGAATCTAGGGTCTCATTTGAGGTGAAAGACCAAGTACTATCATGTATTAGAAAGGCCAAAGGTGGAGAAGAGATTTCCTATGAATAGTTAATTGTCTCTTCCATCCTAGATAATAGAGCCATAGAATAAAAAGTGAACACTTCATTTTAATGGATAGATTGAATGTTGAGGAGATATAGCAATGTATTTAAAGGATTGGCACTCGTCAAAGCCCAATATACAACTATACATGAAAATGATAACTACATCAAAAGTTTGAATTATGTTATGAAACCATGATTGTGAGAAACTTCTCTACTTATTTTTTCATTATTGACATTTAACTATGTCTATTAGAGCCATTTTTTATAATTATAAAAGAAATCACTACAATCAAATTTAAAAAAAGTCCATAAAAAATATAATAGTAATTGGATTATAAAATGGTAATATCTTGAAAGGATAAAAATGCAAAATTATGATCTCCAAAGTGCACGTTTTTCAACTGGACTCAATGTAGATTTCATGAAAATGTATATCTAAGGCACTCATGACAGTTGAAATATATACAATAGAAAAATGATCTAAAATCATAGGTGTACATCCTCAAGAATTGACTTTTGTGTTTTCTTTAAGAGAAAATTTAATATAAAAAACACAAACAACAACACCCGCCTCCTCAAATTTAGCATCAAGTTTCTTAAGATACATTATTTAACAACATCATGGAAATGACACAATCCTTCAAATGAGATTGAAAATGTTTGGGCTTGGTAACCAATCTAAATTTTAAGTAATTGTTGCATTGAGTTGAAGCTTAAGGTTATTGGTGTTTTATTTGAATTCACAAACTTGGTTTAATGGAATGAAATTGTATTTTCTAGATAACCACAATGTTCTCGGTGATTGCAAAGAACTGAAAGAACTAGAAACAAAATGAGGCCTTTATATTTCCAAATAGTGCTAGCTTTAATTAGTCTATGATAAATGGTGAGGATTACTTTCTTATCAACTAGTGGATTCTACAAATGTTCTCCCACGCCAACATGAATTGTAGCTATTTTTGGAGTCTCCAAATCCCACTAGTCATAGGATTATGTAATTGAAGTTGACCACATTCTATCACAACTACATTACTTTCTACTTAAATGGGACAATGAAGATAAAAAAGAGCCAGGTAGATGAATATCCAGTTTTCATGTCAAAGCATTAACATGCATGGGCTAACAAACCCACCACACCAAATTGTAATGAAACCATGCATATGCCAAGATCGATAAATTGAGAAGTGCCAATTCCTCTTATTAGTGCTTGGGCTAGGTTAATTGCAAATAATATCATGGTTGAGCTAAAATTGCCACTTGCATGGGATGGCTAGCTCAAGATACTACATTTCATGTTTCCGAAGCTGCAAATTATTGAATCTTGAAATTGTAACATCCCCATCCACCCCCTAATAGTATTCTTGGGACCAAGAAGGTGTTATTTTCATTCAAGCTAGCCTCCATGGTCCTAGCATAGAAATGGGGTTACAAAATTCTTCAAATTTCAATTTCCCTTAAAATAAAAATTTATACCACCATTTCATTTGGCTTGTCAAGATGTTTCTAACAATATAAAATTTATTGGAAACTCACTCTTGGATCAAAAGCTATGGCCATTTAAAGTTGCTTTATTAGTCTCTTTCCATATCAACATTGTGCTACCACATGGCACCCATGTGGTAGCTCTCCACTACTCATGGGATGTCCATATCGTCAGACTTTTGCCATGTGTCTAAAACCATGCTTATGTGGCAAAGCCATGTCATGGATCCTCCTTGAGACCCCACTAAACCTTTCCCACAACCAATTCACATTATAACGACATTGGCCCTTCGTCCCCATGACATGCATTGGATACACTTACCAATGTTGAGGTCTGAGGCCCCAGTCTGTTGATGACCATATTTCCAATAAGTGCTAGTCTAATTCTCCATCTCAGCCTCTATTTGCATCAACCTTCCCCAAGTTGTGCACATTACCAAACTTTCTGAGGTCCTAAGATGACGTTATGTTGATGTCATCTCATCGACGTGGCATTCTCTAGTACTTCCACATATCCCTCATTTCGGCCCCTTCAGTGCACCAACATAGTCGTTGGAACCCACCATTCGTCATGCTCTCTGTGCACCATCTCACCCTAAATCCATGTCATCAAACTTTTCCACGTGGTCTCGACATGTTACCCTCATGGAACTCCAATTAAAATGACAAGTCATCCCTAGTCAAGTCCCACAAGGCCAGACCCTTATTCTATTTTGCAACTCTTTTCCATTATTATAAAATCTTTAACTTTGTGCTAATTCCCCAGTCCATGGCACGATTTCACTTTACAAGAGTCCCAGGGTGAGACAAAAATCCTTCAACATCACTCGAAAAGAGGATTTTATGGCCCTAATGAATCTCACATGTCCACACACAATCAATGAGAGGATCTTCTTGTCTTGACCCCCATCAATCTCATCGAGCGTGGTTTCCCATTTCTCATTCCCATTACCATGCCCTTTATTAACACATGCCACAACGTGGGATTCCACAAGGTCTGAGACATGAATTGTTTTCATCATTTACCGAGTAAACTCCCTATCCCTTAGTCAAATTATACCTCGCCCCTTTCCTCACCATGCATGCTAAAAATTACCCCAAGGCCCACAGTCTCGAGATGAAACTAGTAGAAAATGATGAAATTAGTTATTAGGTGACTAAAAAAGTTAATCACTATAGTTTTTCCAAGTGAAATACTACCAAAAATAAGCAATCTTAAATGATCAACTAAAATCGACTAACATAAACAACTAATTTAGTCACAAGTTAAAATATATGACTAGCTAATAAGTAATGCAACTAAAAATGATTAACATGAATGACTAATTTAGTGTAGGAACAAAAATATGACTACTTAACAAGTACTATAATAATACAAATCAGGCCTTTATGTTAGTCATTTTAATTGTGTAACTTCAACAATCTAAATTACAAGCGATAGGGGATTCAAAGGTTGTTATAGGTTATACTTCCTTATACACTTCTTTAATGGATCAATTGATGATTAGAGTTATGGAGATGATTAGGATCTTTAGGGTTATATCCTCTGATCACATTCATAAGGAATAAAACTAAAATGCTGACAAATTATCCAAAAAGGGAGTGGGAATACAGTTGGGTCAAATACAATATGGAAAATACCCGTAGGGAGAAGTTTTGGTTAATTATGAATAATACTTGCAAACAAGAGGTGGCCTTATTGTTTAACCCACACACACACAAGAACACTAGATGCTACCCTTCAGATCCCCCTTGGTGGGTTCAAAATGGGTTTACATTCATGTTGAGTTGGAACGCCTAATCATCATAAACTTCCTCTTCTCATAACATCTACTAGCTTTGTCGTATACACAAGATAGAGTCAGAGAAACACCTCATCTCTAGATGCTCCATTTATTATGATACTCAAGGGATGTTCTATTGCCTTTATCAATAATTTGATGGGTTATTGTCTACATTCTTTCAATACATGTCTAGCCCTTTTAATAAAAGAGGTCCTTGGATTTAGATCTTTATACAAGGCCTTGTGTGACCTTCCCCTTTTGAACTCTTCCAAAGGGGTCACCTCTTTCCATTTTGCCTTGATTACTTAGAGCGAAATTGACAAACCAAAAATATCTATGGATCGTGAACCACAATATATATATATATATATATATATATATATATATATATATATATATAGATATGATCTAACCTATATGTTCAATTACTACAAAATAAAAAATAAAAAATAACAAATAAATTTTATAATAAATTTTCAAAATACACATATAAAAATATTTTAGTTTATGATAGCTTTATATTTTGATTATAGGAAAAATAAAATAAAAAACAAGTACAAAAAACTAAAATAATAAACTAGTTCAACTCTCATAGTTATCATTCTCGCTCCAAAAAGAGGCGGACAAAAATTCTTTTGAGAAAACCAATAGTGCCTAGAAGTTCTATTGAGAAAACCAATTGAGAGGTTTGGTGACAAAATTCATTAATTCCTGTAAATAACAAATCAAACCAGACGTAGACATCAAAATTATGGTTCTTTTTTCCAGTACCCGCGAATGTTTGGAGACAAATTTTATTTCAATCTAAACATTACAATAGTTTAGAATTGACATAAGCTATTTTTATATTAGACATTGAAGAAATCACCAATTGCATCAGACATTTTATTTCTTATCAAACCCTCTGGGTGTCGTAAGATTCATGTTTGACAAATTTGTCTCCATAGGTGTTGATCCCTCGAAGCTTGGATGGAGAAATTGGGGAGTGACCTACTTGTTCCAAAAGTTTCTATTACGTGAGGGGACTATGCGGGCAAGCTTTTTGTACATGGGAAAAATAAATGATTAGGGTTTGAATATTTTAAGATCAGGATTTTAAAATTGTTTAATCAGGGTTCGAAAACTCTATGATTAGGCTTTTCATAAAGCACTAGACATTGGGTAATGAATTTTTAATGGCTATTTTTAACAGATATCGGGATTAAATTCTATGAAATTAAATTCCATTCAACCCAATTCTCTTGTACAGTTTTGTGGAATAGTGCAAGACATATTCCAAAGTTTTATGTTGGCACTTTCAAGGTGATTTGATTTGTAAGTTTAGAGTCAATTTATGTTTATGGTAATGAGGATTAATATTTTGAAGTACAAGTGGTATGGAGTATTATGATTTATAATTTATGACAAGATTGTATAAGAAATAAAATCACTAGAAGTGAAAATCGAAGTGGCCAAGCTTGACTCTCACACAAACAGTTGGCTCGAAACTATTCGATCAATTATCTCTCTTAGAGAAGACGAAGAGAGGTCTCAGAGATAGTAAATTCACTCATATGATTTCCATACAAAGGGTTGCTCTGCCTCATTCCCTTTGCGGCCGAGACATCCTTAGTGGTGCAAAAATTGGCTCCAATAAAATTCTCTCTTTCCTGATTCTGGTAAGGTGTTTCTATGGGTGCACATTTTATGTTGAAGCTATGATTTCTTCTTTTTATTTTCTTAAAAACATAATATAATGGAAATTTACTGCCATCTTTAGCTAAAGAATCATACAGTAGGTGCTTTCAAGGAAACCATTTCAGACATAGCTTGAGTTTCTTTCCACATATTCAAAACATCCTCTCCATATGGAGATTGTGATTTTGCCTTGAGTTTAACATTCTTGAGAACCACATTGAGAAGATCCATAACCTACTCCAAGTGACTGCTGCTTCATAAAATAAGTGGGTCATTAAGAAGTTTTAGAAGGAGATATAAAGTTATTTCTCCTTTTGGGAATCCATCAAAAGACCATGAGAAACCCTTTTTTTCATGTAACTTTTCTTTTCCTTTAGCTTTCTTCAACTTCAAACTTTCCCTACTTGATGACTTCGATGTTGAACATGGTCCCTGTTATCACTCTCCTAAATTTTCAAAAGTGGAAACAAAGGGTCATTGGTATGGCCTCACAAATCAAATTTTGGTTAAGTCATGTCTAAGGGAGAAATGTTGAAGTCGAGGACATAGGTGGATGAATTGAAAATGTAATACACTACCCATCAGGCTCTTGACCGAGTAGAAAAGAAGGCGAGCAAGTAAATTTACATGGGCCCAACGATTGGTTAAAGGTCGTGAAACTTTTGGGCTAATAATTGTTCATCTCCAATCAACTATGCTCCCAGATCAGACCGAAGGGATGGACTTGCTGGAAGATAGCTCGCATGAACCCCTAGAGTTGAAAAGTCAGATCATGATTTGATGACTTAGATCCATCCTGGGGGGTGAGTGCGGGACTTACCCATCCGTTGGACGACCCACCAAAGTATGGTCGGGACCACATGCAAGGTGGGACAACCCACTATTTCCTTTCATTAAGAGAACACAATATTTATAGTAAGAGGTAATTTTATGGTCCTGCTCCCATCCACTTGTCTCCCTCCCCTAACCAATCTCATCATGCCATCCATCTCCCCTATTTTGATGTCACCATTACTTCATCCTACCATTTCCCTTCCTACTATAAAGTGACCCTCTCTTGTCTCCTTTTCCTGAAAGTCACTCTCTAGTTCCCGACGCAATCTTCCCCATAAGTCATCTGCATAGGACCCCCGTTCGAGCACCTAGTACATCCAAAGAACTTCTCCTATGGAAACTAGGTAACCTACCATCCATGATCACCTATAATATGTGCTTTTACTCATAAAATGAAGAAAATGGCATCTGAAACCATAAAAACCCATGAAGTCAAGTTCTCTTCTGACCTTGAACCCCTCATGGACATCGAGGACCAAATTCCCGACCCAACCTGTGCCTACCACCTCGCTGACCTTCGTTTTGACCTATTCAGAAATCATGTCAATGGGGTAGACACTTTCTGAGCAGTTGACTCCATTCTATAATACCAAGTCACGCCTTTTGTACATCACTTTTGTGCATTCATTTCCTTGTTGACTGCAACATACATTGATGAGAAAAACTACTTTGTTTCTTCCTCTTCTAGGATGCATTCATTTACTGATTTCACTGTAGTCTATCGCTATTTTACCCTTCTGCCTAATGAACAATAGTCCTCCTTGAAAAGGATCCTAGTCCCAGACATGGAATCTCTACCTCATCTCAAGAAATTCATAGTCACCCTCTTCATTGAGACTGTTCAACTAATCCTATCTATAATTTTGTGTTTATTGGGGGACGATGACACCAATATGACCAAAAATGTTTTCCTAGGGATTCTACATAAAATGATGTAACCTGGTTGTTTGTTTGATGTCTTGGCCTACCTATCTACAACCATATGATTTCAATTACATCACCTTCCCACCATGTCTTATTTTCGATATTATTCACTGCTATTCTACTTGTTCGTGTAAACCCACATTGATGAGTTCAATTATGTGGGTCTAAACATGATTACTCGCAACAAAGAAAGGAATTTCATGTTTGATTGGAATGTTGCAGCTAGGAGAAGACCAAACATTAGTGCTTACTCTCATTTCATATCAACCTTTATGGCCATTGCATATAGGATCATTCATGGTGTCTCTCCACCCATAATTATTCCCCAACAAAAAGAGCTTCTCCAACTTAGAAAAGACACTATGGTGGGGGAATAGTATCTTTATGAGAATTATATAGAAATCAGGGTCTATGAGTGCAAGCTCCCTATTTACCACCTACTTGTGTTCACGCCCATGAGATTTTTTTCCCTAGAATTCATTAGGAAGAGCCTAATGTAGACCTAATCAATTTCGTTCCTATAAAGAAAGGATATATGTTTAATTGCAGAAGCCCGTGGGGTATTTTGTTGTGAATGCAAGACAGACCTTCAAGGCAATTGAGGCCTAACTTGAAAATATGGAGTTTGACCATGGAAATATCTCGAATTATGATCCCAAGGGTGTCATTTCCCGAAGGAGAGAAAAGATAAAAGCATCAACTTATGTACACGAGGCCAAGCCCGAAATCGAATGGAAATCTAATTTTAATTCATGGCCTTTGAATACAAAAATGGAGATCGAGACCCCAGTGACCACGAATAAAGAATAAAAAAGGATCGTTGACCAAGCTAGGAATACCAAGATGGAGGATGTACACATAAATAAAATGGAAAGAAGTCAAGACCCTGAAGAAGAAGAAAATTTTGTAACCAATCTAGTGGAAACAGGGCCAAACCAACCATGTTTTCATGTGATCTTGGAGGATCCACCTTAAGTTGCAGCCTCATCCTCTGTAGAGGTAACAGTTCTAAGCACTTAAGAGTGTTCTATTTCTACTGAGTTAAGATGGCCTGTTGGAAAGTTCATTGGGGAAATAAATAAGAAAGTTTGGGAGGAGATACAATAAGAAATAACATCCCAATTAATATCCTATCACACCAGACTGTTGGATACTATGGATTTAGAGCAGAATCAAACAAAGTTTTCACTACAACATCCATTGGCACAATATTTTTCTTCAATTTCTCAGTTCAAAACTTTAGATTTTTTTTTAGATCTAGCTTATTTTATCTGGTAAGGGAACACTTTCTAGATCCCTTACCAGATAAAATAAATTTCCACCATCAAGTGGGGGAAATGTTATACAATGATCTCAACAAGAATGAAATGACCATAAGCAAAGATGAGAAATTGATATAGAAGGCTGCAAACAGGTTAAAGAAAGAGAGGGCTAACTCTAGGGCCCTACAAATATAAAATGAGAGTTTCAAGGAGTTGATCGTAAAATTGTGAGTCAATTCAGAGGATAGGATGGAAGTGGATGCTCTCCTTCATCATTCTCAAAAGGAAATCTAGGAGTTGAGGCACAAGGTTAAGATGTTGGGAAATGTGCATGTGAAATCTCAAGATATTGCTCAAATTGAGAGATAAAAAGAGATCCTATCCAATTATCTTATTGAAAGGAATAGTGAGACAGTAGCCCTCAAGCAGCAAGTAGCTGAACTACAAACAAAAATAAACTCTCAAGTATGTGTAGTGGTTGTGCCTGAAGACCCTGAAAACTCCACTGAACAACTCACCAAGACCCTTACTAAGCTACAACTCTTAGAATGGGAGCTGAAGAAGGTATAATGAGATTTGGATGCTGATCATGAAATTCTAGCTTAGAAGGAAAAATAGTTGGACATTGTTATGACAAATGTCGAACTCATCAATAAAAATCTGCAAGTAGTGAATCAGGAGGGTACTGAGCAGAAAAAAAAATGAAAGGGAATATGTCTTTTTTGCAAGCAAGGCATATGTTCTAAGATGATATTATTGATGAGATGAGGAACAACTCAGAGCACATAAATTTGATGAATGAACAAAAGATCACCATCAAGGATTACGGAGGCTTCATCAAATATGCCAAAGAGGAGGGCGAGAAGAACTCTTAGATCGCCAAGAAATTTATTTGGTTTCTTAATGAAAGGTCGATCAATGAGATGAGGCCTATCGATGTGGTGAATAGAGTCAGTGTTGTTATGGATATATACAAAGTTATCTGAAAGGAGGCTAGAGTCGAAGCCGAGGAATGCCTTGAAATAATGTCAAAAGATGTGGCCACCTTCAGGGACGAGTTCGAAAGGGTTTTCCTAAGATGATCATCCAGCTATTGGGATTTTCTTGGGGAGATGAACCATTGGAAGGAGTATATCCAAAGTCTTTTTGAAGCCAAAATCAAGGTAGGTTTGTCCCATGAGAAAACTACTACTCTCAAAGGGAAAACTATGGTAAATTATCTGAAGAAAGAATTTCAACTGCTAGAAATGGTGAGGAACCTTTTTCACCACATGCTAAGTTACACTAGCTTGATCAATCTTAAGGTCACATATCAAAGATTCTTATCAACTTCTTTTCCAACTCCAACACTATGGAAACAATCCGAGCAGTTTATTAATCCACCTATTGTTCAAATCATTGAACCATCGACATAGCCTACACCATTGGCCTACCGTACTTGAAGATATTTCTGATTATGACGATTATGGCATTTTACTTGCATATGATATGTAAATATTTTGTTCTATTCAATTTGTTAGTATTCGGTTAGTACAATGGTATTATAGAGCATGCTAAAGTTTTTGACATGGGTAGTTACCATGATGAAAACAAGAAATAATATTTTTATAATGGGCTCTCTCTATGAGGCTTTATAAGAAAATTTTTATGAAACTGTACAAGGCTTCAAAATTTTGGGATTCACTTCTTGTTTTCAAAAGAACGACATTGTAGATCTTGATGAATGTATTCTTCATGGGAAATTAATACAAAGTTTTTGGTGATTCCAACTCATTTGAGTTTGTAGTATGTATTATTTTGCGTGTTTATGTATGTGTTCAATACTCTTCTTAAATTGCATGTAATAGTAGCTGTTGGACTTGTTTTTCATGAATTTATGGATTCGTTTAAATTAGATGTGGATGAATGATGCCCTTATGGACATGAAAACTAAGTCCTTAAACATGCTCCATGTATATTTGCATCCCATTAACATCTCTTATCCTTTCATTTCACTCTGAATTGTGATGCATTGGATTCTTAAACATTCAATCCCTATGTCTCAAGTTTCTTTTCTTCCCAGTTCTCCTATCATATCCCCTAAAAAAAATGATAAGCTACAAACTTAAATTGGAAGTGACCACCGTGAATCTGAGATTGACATTGCTATGAATTATCATCCACATCAGTTTCCTACATTGCCTCTCTCATGGAAGGTTCTGAATCAATTTATTTTAAATATATATTGAAGATTTAATGTGTTATGAGTTTCTAGTCAAATATAACAAAACTCATTAAGATGTCCCGGGCACTAGTCTCCACTGAACCCAGGGGTTGTCTCAAGGAATGACAACATCTTCTGGCACCATTTCCAAGGAACGAATTAGAATATTTCTTCTTGTGTATGAAATTTGTACACCTTTTGATAAGGTGAGAAAATGTGTGTGGGTTGAAGATCTCTCACCTTAGCGACTCCACTATCTAAATCTAAGTTGATCACCATAGATTTTTAAAGGCCCCATACCCACTCATATGCTTCTAAAAAAATAACTCCACTTGTGTATGACCTTGAAAGAATAATATCTAGGAGGATCTGGAAGGAAAGAACTCCAACTATTGTTGCTCTTTTCACCTCCTTTTCTGAAGAATCCTCCTCCAACTCTCAGAAAGTCGTAATACACTATTCCGATTTTTCCTCCAGAATGTTGGAATATCCTGTAGAACGTTGTCAACTATTCAACACACCCCTATGAAAATTCAAGGATGAAGAAGCCTCTGTCAGTACTCCTTCTTTATCATTTCATTCCTTCCTTGAAACAAAAGAGGTCAAAGAGATTGTTGAGAACAATCCCACACAAAGTGTGAAAAACATCCCAACTCAGAGCCAGTCAGTTGTTCCTCAATTAACCCCTCCATAGGTACCTATAATAAACCTATTACCACCACCTCTGCTCCATATGGTTGTCCCATGTTTCCTCTTAAACAAGTATGCTCCCTTGGACTTGCCTCAACCCCTGATTTCTATACTGCAGGACTATCTCAAGCTCTTTTCAAGATTCACAGGAGAAGATGACATATCAGCACAAATACATATAGAAACTTCCTATTCCTTTGGAGAAAACTTTAATGTCGAACATCTGGATGTAGTGTTATGGATTTTTGTCCAGTATTTAGATGGGGAGGCTAGGAAATGATTCAAGTCTGTGCTAGATGCCTCCATTACCACCTAGGAAGAGATGGAGGTTTTTTTTATGCATAAATGGGGGGAGAAGAGGGATCATGGTTATATCATCACATATTTCAATGCCATGAAGACGAAATACAATGAAGATGTGTCAAAATTCATAAAAAGGTTCAATAAATTATATAATAGTCTTCCTGCTGAAATTAAACCTCCACGGGCTGCTGCCAAAGTATTTTTTTTGGAGTTTTTGAACCAGAGTTTGGTTTCACATTCAGGGAGAGGGAGTCTCACACTTTGGACCATATTCAAATAGATTCTCAAGAAGTTGAACAAAATTTTACCTGTACTGGGAAATTGAGAGGCATAATTGATCCTAGAGAGAGGAGGAGAGGAAAAGAGAAAGCCAATTCCTCAAGCCAGGGGAAAGAGACCCAAGAATAGAAACTGGAGGAAATGAATAAGTTGATAAGAAACCTATTTAATAATCTCGTGAAATTAGAGGTAAAAAATAAAAATCTTCCTCAAAAAAATCCACAAGCGCCTAACTTCCTCAGTAAAAGATAACTCCCTTGAAAATCTCGCAAAGGGAGAGACAAGAGGAACAAGACCACAATAAACCCCCATTGTACCTAGAAGACTATCCAAAGGAATAGATACAAGAAGCCAGTGAGGTTCAAGAAAACCTATTGTATTCTTTCTCTGATGAAGAAAAAGAAGTTGAAGTGCATGGGGAAGGAGGCGATGATTTAGATGCACCACAAGATGATGGTGAGATTGTTGATTACTGTAGGTGGTTTGTTGACTTCATGCAAGCCCAGTTGCATAGGAAATATGATCTCATGTCTTCCAAAAAGAGATTTAGGATCCAAGACCAAAATGAAGATCCCTCTTCCCAAAATTCTCCCAAACCAGCAGATAAAGGGAAGAAGCCTTTAGACTCAGCATTACCCAAAATGAAGGAGTCCTCAAATCCAATTTTTCATAAGCGCGAAGCTCTTAAAGTAGAAAAATCATCCTCACTGTCTAAACTAGTATGTGATAAAGAAAAAGAACTTGTTTAGGTTGTGATAGTTGAGAAGAGTTATGATGTATTTAATCTCCAAAAAGAGGTTAAGAAGGTCAAAATCCATGTCCTATTGAACAACTTGTTAAGAAACCCACTTATAAAGCTTAGGTTTCCTAGTTGATGTTTCCATCCACCACAATCCCCTTACACAACAGTTTGAATCTCCAAGAATAAAGTCCTATGGTTGTTTTCAGACCCCATGTTGAAGAACAAGATCTTTTCACCACTCCCTTTTATGTTACCTTAGTAGTACACGACCTTCTACTACATAACTGCATACTAGACTTAGGTGCTTCCCGTAACCTGATGCCTTTATATGTCATGGAGCAATTGGTGATGCAAATAACCAGACCATGCAAATATATATATTCTTTTGACTCCAAAGGTATAAAGTGTTTAGTTATGATTAAAGATTTAGTGGTGAATTTGGCTCAAGTTCTAGTAAAAAGTGTAGTAATGGATATTGTAGTGGCTGACATCCCGAGAAGGTTTGGTATGCTCTTATCCAGGTCATGGTGGTCCAATATTGGAGGTTCCATGAAATTGGATTTGACTTACCATTCCTATATTTGGTGGAGAAGAAATACAACTTTACAGAGAATCAAGGTTTTTTAAGACAATTATGAGAGTTGACTATTCGAATAATGCCCCTATATATGGGAAGGAAAGAGAGTTCTACTGCTTGGTGTTAGAAGAGGATAATATGATCTTGGAAGAGACATAGTTTCAACCTTTGATCCATCTAGACCAACAACTACTGGATTGTGGCAGGGTATGGAAGTTATATTTTGATGGTGCTTATTCCAAGAGAGGGAACATGGTAGGCGTGTTGTTGATATCCCCATAAGGAAGTTTGATCCCTATCTCATTTAAATTGGATTTCGAGGCCACCAATAATGTTGTTGAGTATGAAGATTTATGTTTGGGCCTGCAAGAAACAAAAGGCTTGAACATTGAGTGTTTAACTGTGTTTGGAGATTTTGAGTTGGTAGTGAAGCAAATAAAAAATTAGTGTCAAACCAAGAATCTGAGATTGAAGGCTTACAGAAATGAGGTTTAGGATCTTATTGATAACGTTTTCTTAACTTTCAATTTTCAATTCCACCCAAAGAAATAAATCGAATGGTTGATTCCTTGGCCATAACTGCCAGCAATTTTAAATCGCCTTAAAATCTACTTCTTGGGTATGGGGTTGAAGTTAGATATAGACCCTCAGTACCAGATAATGTTAGACATTGGCAGGTGTTTGAGGATGGGGAGTAGATCAAATATTTCATGGAATTCATTGGGGAATTCTTGAATTCTATGATTGACCAAGAGGACGAGAAGGTAACTGATGAGCAGCAGGCTGCTTAGGAAGAAACCATCGTCAGGCATAAGATTTTACAGTTGAAGGGTAATATTATTCCCCGGGGTTTGTTTCCCTTGGAAATATTGTTTAACTGAAATGATGTATCTTCTAAACCCATTGAACAAGGAGCTAAAGAACAAGTGGAGTGCAACATCAATTCAAAAAAGGAGCCCCAGATATTCAATTTGATAAAGGGAAATTCCCATGAGTACAAGCAAAGGTACCTGAACCTTTTTAGATATTATAGGGATGTGTTCGCTTGGTCATTTGATGATTTAAAAATGTTTGATACTAATATTATTCAGCATAAGATCCCTTTGAAGAATCGGGTGAAACCATACAAGAAGAAACTCAAACATATCAATCCTCTTCTACTCTCGTCCATTGAGAAGGAAGTAAGGAAATTACTCTAAGCTAAAATCATTGTACCCCTACGATAGTCATATTGGGTGGTGAATATGGTTCCTTTTAGGAAAAAGAATGGAGAGATAAGGTTCTGTGTTGCCTTTAGGAATCTCAATAAAGCCTCATTAAAGGATAATTACCCTTTGCCCAAAATGGATTATACCTTATAAAAGGTACTAGGGTCAACTCAGATGTCTATGATGGATGAATTTTTAGGATACAATCAGGTGGCAGTGCATCTTGAAGATCAAATTAAAACTACATTCACCACACCCTAGGGAACCTTCATTTATGTTTGAATGCCATTTGGTCTCATAAATGCAGTAGCCACTTTTCAAATAGCAATGGATATAGCATTTTGGGAGAACATGACAAGTTTGTACTAATTTACTTAGATGGCATTACTATTTTATCTAAAACAAATGAGGAACACATTGAACAATTACGACTCACTTTTGATAAATGCATAAAATATGGCTTGTTCTTGAATTCTAAAAAGTCTTAGTGCACCCTAAGTGAGGGAAATATGTTGGGGAACATAGTAGCCTAAGAGGGGTGAATATTCATCCCAAGTGGGTGGAATCCATAAAAAAAATTCCCCTACCAAGGAATAAGAAAGAAGTTCAATTTTTCCTTAACATAATTAACTTCTTAAGGAGATTCATACCCAACTACGCTGAGATAGTAAAGGAGATCACAGAGATGTTAAAGAATGAAAATGAAGTGAAATGGAATATAGATTCTCGAGAACCCTTCTCCAGGATTAAAATAACTTTTGCAGAAGCTCTCGTGCTAGTTATCCCAAACCATTCAAAACCATTTTACATATTTTCTTTCACTTCTCCTCATAGTGTGGTTGTTTTATTATTGTAGAATAATAATGTAGGACACAAGTAAACAATAACATTCTTTAGTCAAGTGTTGCAGGATGCTGAGCTAAAGTATAACATCCTAGAGAAGAAGTCTTATGCCCTGGTCAAAGCCTTAAAGGCTTTCAGAGTTTATGTTTTGCAATCCAACATATTTTCTTATGTTCCAACAATAGTTGGAAAAGACAATCTAGTGCAAGGAGATAGCGATGGAAAAAGAGGAAAGTGGATTGCTAAAATCTAGGAGTATGATATGGACATCAATCCCACTAAAATCACCAAAGAGTAGGGGCTAGCAAAAATCGTATCAGAAACAAATTGCAAAGCATTTGGACATAAACATTAACTGAAGGCGATGGACAAGATAGAAAACAGGTGCAACAACAGGTGATCAAAACAAAATTCTAGAAAATCCAGATTAAGAATGACGTGTCCTACTGGTCTAAGGACATCATTCACTATCTATTGTTTCTAAGATGCCTAGTGAACTTGGATAAAGTGAAGTATAGGGATTTGAGACTACAAGCCCAAAAATTTGTTATATCAAATGTTCAATTGTACTATAAATAGCCTATTGGGATCCTACTTTTGTGTTTGGTTGAAGAGGAAAGTCATAAGGTGATGAATGAATTCCATAGTTGCATCTGTGGAGACATTATAGCTGGAGGGCTACAACATAAAAAATCTTGAAAGTAGGTTTTTATTGGCCAAAACTATTTGGAGATGTTCACACTTATGTTCGAGCTTGTCAAAAGTGTCAAATGTTCATTGAGAAATAGAAACTAGCACCACTTCCACTAATCCATGTCTTTGTTGAAGAGTCATTTAGGAAATGGGGTTTAGACTTCATTGGAGAAATAAACCCACCTTCTAACAGCCATCATAGATGGATACTTACAACTACTGAATACTTCACTAAGTGGGTGGAAGCGATCCTGACCAAAAATGCAACCGATACTGTAGTCATTAAATTCTTGGAGGAAAACATCCTTGCTAGGTTTGGGTGCCCTAAGAAAATTGTGGCTGATAATGCCCAGGTGTTTAAATCAACAAATTTCATTGAATTTTGTCAAAGGTAAAACATTATAATTGTTCATTCCACCACCTATTATCCATGGTAAAATGATTAGTTGAGTCTTCAAATAAAAGTTTAGTAAGGATCTTGAAGAAAATGATTGCGGAAAACCAGAGAAATTGGGACTCACAACCGAAATTTTCCCTATGGGCTAACAGGGTCACAACTAAGAGATCCACTGGGAAATATCCTTTGAGTTTGTTTACGGGAGGGTTGTAATTTTCCCCATACAGCTTGCTATGCTTGTTGCCAAAATCTTACAGGTTATTAAGGAGGAGCCTAACGCCTTGACTCGAAGGATAAATTAGCTAGTGGAACTCTAGGAGAGTAGAGAGCAAGTGAACTATAAGTTGATCAGTTATTAGGAAAAAATTAAGTCTTTTATGATAAAAAAATCAAAAGATAGACATCTCCAACCTAGGGATTTAGTTTTAAGTTGAGATGTTAGGAGGGAAGACAAAACTAAGCATGGAAATTTTGACCCTTTATGATTCAGGCCTTTCAAGATCATAGAAGTAAAAGAGAACAATACTTTCTTACTAGAGAACATAGAAGGTGAATTTCTTGAGCCGCCGATTAATGGAAAGTTTCTCAAGTTTTATTTTCAGCACTAACTGTACCACCCTTACTCATTGTAAATACTAATGATCTATCTATAAATAACCAATAATTTTTTGAGTTTTATGTTATTTCTTTTACTTTGAGCCAAATTTTCCAATAAAATGACTCCATGCCCAAGGAAAAAAGCACTAAGTTGCAGGTTTTCAGTGCATTGCATGCAATACATTATCCCTAGTTGTAGCCAATGTTATCACCCTTCTAAATTTTCAAAATTGGAAACAAAGAGTCATTGGTATGGCCTCACAAATAAAATTTTGGTTAAATCATGTCTGAGGGAGAAATGTTGAAGTCAAGCACATAGGTGGAAGAATCAAAAATGTAATATAGTGCCCATCAAGCTCTTGACCGATTAGTAAAGAAGGCGAGCAAGCAACTTTAAATGGGTATAATCATTAGTTAAAGGTTTCATAGCTTCTAGGATAATCACTATTTATCTTCAATTAACAATGCTTCTAGATCAGACTGAAGGGATGAACTTGTTCTGATGATAGCTCACATGAACCGCCTCAGTTGAAAATTCAAATCAAGATCCACCAACTTAGATCCATCCCAAGGGGTGAGTGTGGGACTTAATCATCTGTTGGCTAAACCGCTGAAGTATGGTGGGGACCACACGCCAAGTGGGCCAACCCATTGGTGATTTTCACCAAGAGAGCGTGGTATTTATGGTAAGAGGTAAATCATGGGCCCCACTCCCATCCACATGTCTCCCTCCCTTAACCAATCCCATGTGCCAAGCGTCTCCCACCAATCCCATGTGCCAAGCATCTCCCATGCTCTGACATCACTATTACGTCATCCTATCATTTCCCTTCCTGTTATAAAGTGACCTACTCTTGTCTCCTTTTCTCGAAAGTCACTCTCCATTTCCTGGTGCAATCCTCCTCATCAGCCGTTTGCATAGGACCCCCATTCGATCACCCAGACCACCCAAAGACCTATTCCCAACGTTGTTTTCAATTGCTCCTACAGAAACCAAGTAACCTACTATCCATGACCACCTGTAATTTTTGCTTTTACTCATAAAATGAATAAAACAGCACCTGAAACCCCAAAGTCCCATGAAGTCAAGCCCTCTTATAACCTTGAACACCTCATGGACATCAAGGGCCAAATTTCTGACCCAACCTATGCCTACCACCTTGTCGATCTTCATTTTCACCTGTTCATAAATCATGTCAAGGGGGAAGACACATTCCAAGTGGTTAACTCCATTCTATAATACCATGTCACGCCTTTTATACATCACTTCCCCGAATTCATTTCCTGGCTTACTACAACATACATTGATGAGAAAAACTACTTTGTATTGAGAGAATCTTCATCACAAAGGGACATTGGACCATGGTTGACCACATTAAACAAACACACTTGAGGTTTAATAATGTTTTTAAATAATAACATTATTAAATATTAATAAACAACAATGTTATTAAATATAAATATTATTTTTTCTTCGTAAACTTTGCAGGACTACATCTTCATAATGTCCAATATATCACCACGATCAGGGCAGGAATTGAACCAGTGACTTCACATTAAGGAGTGTCTTAACAGAGCACCCAATCACCATCTATCCAAATCCCCATGGACATTATGAATATAAATATTATTAAAAATAAATAATAATAATTAAGAATAAATAATAATATTTAAATAGATAACAATATTTTTTAATGAAATTTATAATTTTAAAGAACATTAATAACAATAATTATAAATAATTTATATTTGAATATATTGGATAACATTTAGCATTAATTAACCATGTTTAGATTAATATATTAATAATTAATTAATTAATTAATTTATAAAATTATAAAAATTTAATAAAAATGAATATGGTCAACTATGGTTGAATCCGGTTAAACATGCTCAACCATGTTCGACCATGCTCAATCACTATCAGCCATTGTCTACCATGATCAGCAATATTCAACGATGATCTTCCATGATCAAGTATGCTCCACCATCATCAACCATGGTCATAATGGTTAATTAATGTCTCTACAGTGAACCATGATCAATGATGGTTAATCATGCTCAAATACGGTCGAGCCTAGTCAATGTCTCTGTGGTCAACCATAGTCAACTATGGTCAACAATGGTCAACCATGATTAGCCATGGTTGAATTTTATCAATCATGATCAACCTTGATTAAAATCTCTTTGAACATGATCAACGATGATGGTCAACCATGGAAAACCATAGTCAACCATGGACACCCATGGTCAATCATGGTCAACCATATTTTATAAAATTAAACATGGCCAATCATGGTCAACCATATTTTATAAAATTAAACATGGTCAACCATGGTCGAACATCTCATTATGACAAATATTTTCCTGATATGAAAATCAACCATGGTCAACCATGGTCCAACATCGCATTATGACAAGGATTATCTCGATATGAAAATCAACCATTGTTAGGCATATTTATTTTAGTGTTTATAATATTTATCTTAGGGTTTATATAACTTGGGTTAATAATATTAGTCCCTTGGGTTTAATATTATTCTCTTGGGTTCATAATCCCTAAGGGTTATATTATTAATCCCTTGGGTTTATTATACCTTGGGTTCATAATACCAATCCCTTGGGTTTACTATTCCCTTGGGTGTATAATATTAATCATCGTCAATTATCGTCAATCATAGCCAACCCTGGTCAACTATGGTCGAATTTCGTATTATGACAAGGATTGTCTCAATATGAAAATCAACTATGGTCAACCATGTCTATTTTAGTGTTTATAATATTTATCTTAGGGTTTATATACCTTGGGTTTATTACTCCCTTGGGCTTATAATATCAATCATGGTCAGTCAAAGCCAACCACAGTTAACCATGGTCAACCATGTTTGAATGTCATGTTGAGACAAAAATTGTCTCCATATGAAAATCATGGACAATTATGGAAATCCTGGTCAACCATAGTAAGCCATGGTTGATCATGGTCAACCATGTTTCATAGAATCAAACATGGTCAACCATGGTTGAACATCGCATAATGACAAATATTGTCTTGATATGAAAATCAACCATGGCCCAACGTCGCATTGTGACAAAGATTGTCTTGATATGAAAATCAAACATAGTTAACCATGGTCTCACATCACATTGTGATAATTATTGTCTTAATATGAAAATCAAGTATGGTCAACCATGTTTGTGTTAGTGATTATGGTATTTGTCTTAGGGTTTGTATACCTTGAGTTTATAATATTAGTCCCTTTTGTTTAATATTAGTCCCTTGTGAACGTTCATAATCCCTTGGGGTTTTAGTATTAATCCCTAGGGTTTATAATATCAATCATGGTCAATCACGATCAATCATGGTCAAGCATGGTCAAGCATGGTCGAATGTCTCATTGTGGAAAAGGTTATCTTGATATGAAAATCAATCATGGTTGACCATGGTTATGGTCCTATGTCGCATTATGACAAGGATTGTCTAAATATGGAAATCAATCATGGTCAAACATGGTCAACCATGTTTATTTTAGAGTTTATAATATTTATGTTGGGGTTTATATACCTTGGGTTTTTATTTTTTATCCCTTGGGTTTATTATATCAATCCCTTGGCTTTCTTAATTTAAGGATTCATATTCCTAGGGTTTAATATTATTCCCCTAGGTTTATAGTCCCTTGAGTTTTTAGTATAGTCCATAGGGTTTATTATTCCCTTGGGCTTATAATATCAAGCATGGTCGACTATGGTCAACCATGGTCTAATGTCGTTGTGTGACAAATATTGTCTCAATGTGAGAATCAACCATGGTCAACCATGGTCCAATGTCGTATTGTGACAAAGATTCTCTTGATTTGAAAATCAATCATGGTCAACTATGGTAAACCATGGTACAACATGACATTGTGACAAGGATTGTCTCAATATGAAAATCAACCATGTTTATTTTAGTGTTCATGATATATGTTAGGGTTTATATATAATGGCTTTATAGCATTAGCCCCTTTGGTTTAATATTATTCAACCAAGGTCAACCATGTTTTATAAAATAAATTGTGGACAATCATGGTTAATTAGGGTCAACCATGGGCCAACGTCACATTGTGACAAATATTGTATCAATATGAAGATCAATCATTTTCTCAACTATGGTCCAACGTTTCATTATGACAAACATTGTCGCAATATGATAAGCATGGTAAAATATGGTCAATCATTGTCAAACTTCGTCAACCATGGTAAACCATGTTTATAAACTCAAACATGGTCAACCATGGTGAATCGTGGTAAACCTTGGTCAACCATGTTTTATAAAGTCAAACATGGTCAATCATGGTCAACCATGGTCGAGCATCGCATTTTGACAGATATTGTCTTGATATGAAAATCAACCATGGTTAAGCATGGTCAACCGTCGTCCAGTGTCACATTGTGACAAAGATTGTCTCTATATGAAAATCACCCATGGTCAACCATGTTTATTTTTCTGTTTACAATATTTATCTTAGGGTTTATATACCTTGGGTTTATAATATTAGTCACTTATGTTTAAAATTATTCCCTAGGGTTAATAATCTCTTAGGGATTTAGTATTAATTCCTTGGGTTTGTAATAACAATCCCATAGGTTTATTATTCCCTTGAATGATCCAAGTGCATATTGGTGGCCACCCGCCAATTCCACTTGGACCCCCACCATTGTTTCTTTCAATTTTTTAGTTTCCTTAATTGTAGCATAGTTTACTATTTTTATCAGTTTTTCGGGTCCTAAACTTCTGGAGCCGTTTTGAGGCCCTAAATGACGTTTTTTTGGCAATCTACTGCCAATGACTTTTTTTTCCAAAATTGCCTTTTTTGTCGTAGTCCTCAGAGAGATATTTCCAATGGGTTATCATGCGCATCAAACGAGGATAATATGACCAAGTCACGACCCCTGGAAGTTGGTTGTCCAACTCACCCCAACGGGACCCATAAACTCTTGGTGTTACATCTCCTCGGGTTAGGGTTTTGGTTGTTTAGTGTTTGTTCTTATTCTTCAATAATAAAAAGGGCCTTGAGCCTCATTGTAATTCAGTTCAGAGGCATGTAGCAACCACATCTCTTCTCAGAGATAAGATACCATCGCCTGAGCTAGTCTTATTTCCATTTTGTTTGTAAACATATTTCAATATTTGATATTAATGAAATGAAGTGTTATTTCTACTACATCATTATATTTATGGTTATATCTATAATTCATTGCATTCCTGTTTAAATACGAATCAGTGGTATCATAGCAGTTTGCCCTTTCTCTGTTTTTCTTTGCATGTCCCAAATGAGGTCAGGATATAAGGAGTTAGGGCTTGAACTGGTCAAACCTTAGCAAGACCAGCCTCGCAAATCCCGACGGACTCCCATGGAAGATGAAAAGAAAGACAAGGGGGTAGGAGATCCTCTCAAAATCTTACTTGAGGAAGCCCTCGAGCGACAAATGAACATGAGGATGGACAACTTTGCCCAAATCCTTCAACGGATACCTAGGGGCGACACATATACTTCCGACACCTACTCTAGAAGCACCACACCCTTTAAGGTACAAGTTAACTTTGACATTCCCATATTTCAGGGTCAGATAGATGCAGACATTGTAGATAAATGGTTAAATCTACTAGAAGGGTATTTTTCTATTCATGATTTTTCGAGCTAGGAAAAGAACACCTTTGCACTTTTAGAAGTAGCTCGCCACGTCAAGGACTGGTGGGAAACCTACTATGAGCATAAGAATGAAAGTAACAACTCATTGTTTTCAGCCACACCCACTTGGAACTCGTCTCGGGATGCCATCAAGGTGTAGTACTACCCTATTAGAAGCTATGAGGATAAATACATAAAGTGGACAACGTTGCGACAGGAAAGGGACCAAGATATGCTAGAGTTTACTAATGTTTCTCATACCCTTCGCATGAAGTTGGGTATCAAGGATTATGAGAAGCATTTGGTTCTCAAGTACCTCGACTCCCTACATAGGTACATTCAGGACGAGATGGAATTCCTGGACATCTCCTCACTCGGCACAACATACCGATATGCAGTCAAGATCGAGCAAAAGTTTAAATAGAAGAGCAAGACTTTGGATCTCTGAATCCGAAGCAAGGGAAAGGTGCCCCAAAACCACAGAACAAAGGACAAATCTATGGTGGGGCAACCTAGGAAAACCCGCCAAAGCCGCACGCAAAGAACAAAGATGCAAATCGAAAGCAGGACATGGGAAAGTGCTGTGAGTCCCATAAGAGCTCCACCCACTACAAAAGTGAGTGTCGGGCCAAGCAGTCACTGGTGATCGAGCTAAAGGCTTCAAAATCAGATGCAAGTTATGACTTTGAGTCAGAACCCAATAAGGGGAATGACAAAAGGAATTATATTATTGATGTAGAGCCTAACACCACCACTTCCACCACGAAGATCCAGAAGGAGGAACCCAAATATCCAGAGGAGGAGGAGCGCCTCTTCCACTCCGAGATGTGGGTAAAGGGTTCCACGCTACAGTTCATTATGAACATCAAGAGCCAAAAGAACCTCATTTTAGTAGAGGTCATGAAGTGGCTAGGCTTACTAACCATAACACATCCACAGTCGTACACCATTAGGTGGCTTCACCAAGGACGGGATCTTCTCGTGAGCCAGCAGTGTTGTCTTCCATACAACATCAAGCCCTTAGCAGATGAGGTATTATGTGACATTACTCCCCTTGATGTTTGTGATGTATTATTAGGCCAACCATACTTATGGAAGCAACATGTTGTGTATGAGGCAAGGCCTCATGCTATTATTGTTACTTTGGGAAATAAGTTGTACAGGATACTAGAGGTAGCCCCGCCTACTGCCATCTCTTTGGTTACTGCAAAACAATGTAGTAAGTTCATTTCTAAAACCGGGAAATTTGTTTTCCTGATGATACACCCTCAGGGAAAGAAGAATACGGTGGCCACGACCTCCAGACAGGGCCTCTTCGCACGACAACAACAGATGGACAAGGTCATGGAGGAGTACAATGAAATATTCACCTCCCCCACACGGGTGCCTCTACACTATCAGGTCAAGCAATCCATCGATCTGACCCTAGGTGCATCACTACCCAATGGACCAATCTATCAGTGCTCTGTTCTGGAGAACGACGAAATCAAGAGGTAGTTTCAAGAGCTGTTGCAGAAAGGTCACATCTATCCGAGTTCATCACCCTGTGGGAGCTTGATCATGTTGGTAATGAGGAGGGATGGGACTTGGAGACTCTATATTGACTACTGGACACTGAACAAGATCACTGTCCGGAATAGGTAATCGATCCCACGGATTGATGACCTTTTGGACCAACTGAAGGGGGGGAATATTTTAGCAAGATTGACTCGAAGTCCAGCTATCACCAGGTACCAATCGAACCCTCCGATGTGTGGAAGACTGCCTTCAAAGCCAAGGAGGTCCTTCTCGAATGGTTGGTTATGCCTTTTGGGTTGATGAATGCTCCTGCAACCTTCATGAGGCTTATAGATGACATCTTGCATCCATTCACCAACTCATTTGTAGTGGTATACTTGGATGACATCCTGATCTTCAGCCAGAGTTGGGAAGAGCACCTCGACCACATCTGACAGGTTCTCCAAACACTGCGAAAACACAAGCTGTGTGCCAATTTGGAGAAATGCACTTTTGGCATGACCCAAGTTCAGTATCTGGGATACATTATTGATGAACGAGTGGTGCATGTGGATCCAACCAAGATCCAAGTCATTCGGGATTGGCCAGCCCCAACCACTCTAATAGAGCTTTGTAGCTTTCTGGGTCTTGCTAATTTCTACTGCAGGTTCGTGTTGGATTCTCTCATATCACTTGGCCCTTGAGTCAAGTCATCAAGGGAGGAGCGAAAGAAAAATTATTTTTCTCTAAATCTCAACAAAAGGCATTCGCAGAGTTGAAACATTGTCTTTGCTCTGCACCAGTGCTCACTTTACCATACTTGCAACAACCATTTGAGATCAAGACAAATGCCTCTGACTATGCTATTGGGGTAGTCCTTACTCAACGGGGGCAATCAGTGGCATGTCAAAGTGAGACACTTTCAGACACAGTGTGGAAGTATCCCACTTATGAAAAAGAGATGTATTCCATTATGCAGGCTTGCTGGCAATGGAAGCATTACATTTTGGGGAAGGAAATGGTCATCCACATAGATCACTGACCCCTGCAGTTCATATAGATGCAAGGGAAGTTGCAGAATGATTGCCATCAAAAGTGGTCCACATACTTGCAACAGTTCCATTTGAATATCAAGTATAAGAAGGGTAGCACCAATAATGTTGCAGACTTCCTCAGCCGACCACTGATCATGGCGTTCACCACCATGCTCAACTCTTCTGGGCATGAGACTTTTGATTGGCCACTTCTCTACAAAAGTGGCCCAGAGTTTGTCCACACATGCCAGATGCTCTTGGAGGGTCAACAAGTTCCAGATTTGCACCTCCAGGATGCCCTGTTACGTCACCTGGGACACCTTTGTGTTCCTTCAAGCGAGCGAGCCAAGATGATTTGGGAAGCGCACTATAGTCGGGTCGTTGGGCATTTCGGGGTTGAGAAAATAGTGGTAGTACTGCAGAAGTATTTCTATTGGTCGAATATTTGATGGGATGTTGGGAAATACATCAGATCCTGCACTGCTTGCGCTATTGCCAAACTAACCATCAAGAAGCAAGGCCTCTATACTCCATTGCCTACCCCTAGTCGACCTTGAGAATCCATCTCCATGGATTACATGTTGGGCCTTCCTTCTACTAAGCATGGAAATGCTTTTGTGGTCATCGACATATTCTCGCAGATCGCCATTTTGGCAGCCTACAAGAAGAATATCATAGCAGAAGCCACTGCTAAACTCTTCTTTGAACGAGTGTGGGTACAGTTTGGGATCCCGCAGTCTATCATCTCAGATCTGGGTAGTAGGTTCCTTAGTACATTTTGGTCCAGTCCCTAATCGATGCTAGACACCAAGCTCACTAAATCCACAACTTTCCATCCCCAAACTGATGGCCAGACAAATGTCATCAACAAGATGATCATACACATTCTGTTCCTGTACAACTCAAAGCATCCACACATATGGGATGAGAGCCTTCCCTATGTCTAGCATAGCTATAACTGGGTTCTCCATAGCCCGATTGGCCACGACCCTTTTCAGGTGGGCTTGGGATTCTAGCCACTATGTACCATTGATGTGGCCATACCATTTGCAGCTACTCAGGCAGATTTAACTCATGTCCAGTCGAAAGCTAATAAGGAAAACAACTTCATTGAGCACATCCAACATATCCTCTAGCAGGTGCATGACATTCTGGAGAAATCAAATGCCAAGTACAAGCAGTGACATGATCAACATCGAGTGCCACATAAGTTTCGGGTGGGCGACAAAGTCTGGTTGCATTTACAGAAGGAACACATTACCCGAGCCTATTGTGAACTCAGACCACTTCAATATAGTCCTTACACCATTACCAAGGATGTGGGTGACAATGCATTTGAGCTCAACATTCCTCGATTCCTTGGCCTGCACCTAGTGTTCAATGTGGATCACCTTCGACCATACTTCCCACCATTGCTGGACACATTAGACATTGTAGAACAACTCACAGCTAGAGAGTTAAATCTAGATTGCATGGAGCAAGTCGCAATTGATCAGATCATGGACATGCAGATCAAGAACACTCACCAGCAGAAGATCCCATTGTATCGAGTTGTTAAAGTAGGCCAAATCCTTCACCAGGGCAAGTGGCTCGCCACAGACCAAGTTCAGCGTATTTTTCCTCATCTCATGGACGAACTTAATGCAATGGGGACAATTGCTTCCTAAGGGGGGAGGAATGATCTAGGTGGATATTGGTGGCCACCCGCCAATTCCATTTGGACCCCCACCATTTTTTCTTTCAGTTTTTCAGTTTCCTTAATTGTAGCACAATTTACTATTTTTAGTAGTTTTTCGAGTCCTAAACTTTCGGACCCCATTTTGAGGCCCTAAACGACCTTTTTTGGCAATCTACCGCCAGCGAATTTTTTTATTTTTATTTTTTTATTTTATTTTATTTTATTTATTTTTTATTTTATTTTTTTTTTTATTTTTTTTTTTTATTTTTTTATTTTTATTTTTCATAGTCCTCAGAGAGATCTTTCCAACAGGTTATAATGTGCATCTAACAGAGATAATATGACCAAGTCACAACCCCGGGAAGTTGGTTATTAACCTCACCCCAACGGGGCCCATAAACTCTTGGTGTTACATCTCCTCGGGTTAGGGTTTTGGTTGTTTAGGGTTTTCTCTTATTGTTCAATAATAAAAAGGCCCTTGAGCCTCATTGTAATGAAGTTCAGAGGCATGTAGCCGCCACATCTCTTCTCAGAGATAAGCTACCATCGCCCAAGCTAGTCTTATTTCCATTTTGTTTGGAAGCATATTTCAGTATTTGATATTAATGAAATGAAGTGTTATTTCTACTGCATCACTGTATTTATGGTTATATCTGTAATTTGTAGCATTCCTGTTTAAATCCAGATCATTGGGTTTATAATATCAATCATGGTCAACCATTGTCAATCATAGCCAACCATGGTCAATCATGTTCAACCATGTTTATTTTAGTGTTTACAATATTTATTTTAGGGTTTATATACTTTGGTCTTATAATATTAGTCCCTTGGGTTTAATATTATTCCTTGGGTTCATAATCCCTTGGGATTTTAGTATTAATCCCTTGGGTTTATAATATCAATCGCTTGGGTTTATTATTTCCTTGTGTTTATAATATCAATCACGGTCAACTATGGTCAATCATAGCCAACCATGGTTAACCATCATCAACCATGGTCAAATGTCCCATTGTGACAAAGATTGTCTCAATATGAAAATCAATGATGGTCAAGCAGGCCCAACATTGCATTATTACAAAGATTGTTTCAATATGGAAATCAATCACGGTCAACCATTTTTATTTTAGAGTTTATAATATTTATTTTAGGGTTATATATAAATATATTACTAGTATTATTATTATAAAAATAAATAAAATAGAAATATTTATATTTTTCCATAAAAACATTAAAAATTAATTATTATTTATTTAGATATTATAAAAATTATTATTATTATTATTATTATTGTCAAGGTCCACTAGCACAACTGATTAAGGATGGGCTTCGTTAGCAAGGTGACCCAAGATCAAACCTCACAGGGGGTGGTTGTGCCCTATGCTAGGGGGAGGAGACCTACTAAAAAATCTAGTCAACTAAGGGCTGATGTGGCCCAGTCTGGGTGTGATCCCTGTGTGACTTTGACGACTTAGATCTCCCTAGTTTGCGACTCCTAAAGCCACAAGTCAATCCTGGAGAATCACATACAACTTGACAAGAAACAAATATTATTATTTATATTTAATTGCATATATATATATTATATATATATATCAATGAGTTGTGTGATAGATGCAAATGAAGCCTTGGGCGTATATCAATCACATTTATTAAAATAATTATTGTTATTAAAATTATTATTATTAATGAATATTACTACTATTATCAATTAACCATTATTATTAAATATTTAAAGTTATTAAATAATTTAAAATTAAACAATATTAAATTAAATTAAATATTAAATATTAATTATAGAAATTTATAATTACTATTAATTATAATGATGATGATGATTAATGTCCACTAAGACTAATGCGTCCTATTGAACCTCAAGAAAAGAAAAATAATTTAATTTTGATTCTTCAAAATCTTGTTTCTATGATCAAAGAGAATTGAAGAATTGCTCCAAGATTGCTATAGTTGGGTTAGCTTAGTTTAATTCAAGAATATTAGAAGTGTGGAAGATGTTAGGGAATTGAGAGAAGATGTGAGTAAGAGTTGGGCAGTCTAAAAGGAAGTTCTTTTCATATTCTACCTTCTTAGTATCACAAATCTGATAGATTCTATCATCCCAGGGAGTGTTGGGATTAGCGATGTTCATTTTTTTCTTAGCGTTGGTCAACATAAAGAGATAATTCTAGTTACCATGTGTACCGGGATGGTAACGTGATGATGCTATTAAATTACCATGTGTCAAAGTTATTTGACCTGATTATGGTAAATGGTTGATGTTATTAGATTACCATGTTTCAAAATTGTGAACTGATTATGGTGATGATTTGTTATAACCTTTCCTTAGAGAAGCTTGTTCACAATGAAGAACATTTGTCTAGTCATTATGAATACCTCCCTAGTTAAGAGGGAATGTTGAATTTTGTTGCTATGGTCGGTCTTCATAAATATATTTTTATCTTTGTATTGTAAAAATAATTTGTAAGACATGTTATTGCTGTAATTTTGATTATTTATCCATTGGAGGAATTTGTATAAGACATGTTCTTCATGTCAAATTTAAAGGAGAAATTTTTGAAACTTGAAATTTGAATTTTTTCATCTAAGATATTCAAGTCGTCCCTCCCTAAAGTCAAGTTTTCCTAATGAAGAAATACACCCATTCTGTACATGCAGATCACTATATATAGGCATTCAACCTCCTCCATAAGAGCACTATTCAATCATCACATAAAAATACCATTTTTGGGCATCCAAGCGAAGGACAAGAAGAAGAAGAAGGATTAAAATCTCTCTCTCTCTCTCTCTTTATCTTTTATTTCTCTCTCCAAGAACTTGCGCATGTGACTTTTCTAGATAGTTTCTAGGTAGGATGAAATTCCACGCATTTTTTGGGCAACATATTTTGGGCAAGTTGAAATTCTAGTAGATCTGTGAAGGTCAAAATTTTATGGAGCATAAGTTTGACTTGGATTTGACTTGACTTAAGAGATGGAGACCAAGTTGTTAGGATATTCCGACACATAGGAAATAGTTAAGTTCAACTTGGTCTAGTATAGAGTTAGGTATAGAGTTAGGTAAAGTGTGTTTCTTTACCGTTGTACATTTTGTAACTTACAATCCGACGGTCACGATATGTAGTGATCCGACGGTTCATTCTCTCCTCGGTATTACCGACACTTGATCCGTGGCTTGACACCCGATTGGTCCATGAAATCTATTTAAAGCGCATGGAGGGTCATTTGTAGGTTAACCGTGCATGAGAGAAGCTTATGTAAATTTTCATTCTTTTATTAATAAATTGCCTGTAGTAGCCACGTTGGCGCAGGCCGTGGACTGTTTCCCTCTCTGAGGGTTTTAACCACGTCAAAATACTGGTGTATTGATCTGTGATCTGTTTGTGAGTGGTGTCCTTCTGGTTTTCTGTCTGAGGAACTTACCCTGTATATTCCTACATGGTATCGGAGCTATTTGAGGGCCGCGTCCGTTGGTGATCCAAATCTGAAGCCGGTAAAACTGCATGCGGCTGTCGTTTCCTAGATCTACTGTTTTTGACTGCTTTCGGGCCGAGAGGACTGCTCTGTTGTGTTCGGAGCATCTGTTCCAGTGAGGAACCCCTTTCGTTTCATGCGAAAAGGTTTCCCGTAGCCCTATCTGCGTCATTTTTAAGATCTGGAGGTATACAGTGTTTTTCTGCATATTACTGTTATTTTCTCTCTGGTTATTTCAGTTTCTGTTTATTTAGCTTTTTTTATTACCGGATATATACCTTTCATTTCTGCGTATGATCTTTGCCCTGCGACTCTGTGCGATCTGGGCAAATCAGAAACAGAAAGAAAGTTCTTTTCTCTCATGCGTATGCTCTTTTCCCTGCACCTTAGTGTGATCTTGAAAATCAGAAACATTGAGAAAAATATTTAGTTTCTGGCTAAAGCTAACTTCGAGCCGTAAGGTTCGTTTTTCTTTGCATATTCGTATTGGGTTTATGTTTTTTTGTTTTGTAGGAAAAAAAGAGCTTTCTCAAGGCAAGCACGCAACCCAAGAACCCCCCCCCTCTCTCTCTCTCTCTCTCTCTCAAATTTTTTGTATAGCTCAATTGGTTCAAAGCTATTTTAAGAGAGTAGAGGTCTTGGGTTCAAATTTCCATTTTGTGGGGGCGTTCTTTTCATTCTCGCACATTCGCGCACTTTGCCGGCAACTTCAACAATTTTTTTTTTTCAAAAAGCCATAAATTCTTCATCCGGAAGCCTTTTTCAGAGCCGTTTTTTTTAAAACAGCCTAATTTTTCGAGATCTATCCATTGGAACATTTACTTTCAGCATCTTCAGCTTCAGTTTTTTTTAAAATGGAAAGTCCATGCCAAGTCATTCTTGACAGCACTAACTACTTCCAATGGGTATCCTACATGGAAGATTTACTTAGAAGTAAAGGTCTCTACAGAATAGCCACGGGCCAAGAGAAGAAACCAAAAGATGAAGACAAGGTTGCAAAATGGGAAAATAGACAAGATCAAGCACGTGGTTTGATAGGGATGTCTATTTCTCCTGATCTTAGATTCCATATTGCAGAACTTGATACTCCTCATGAAGCATTGGACAAATCACTAAAGTTTTTGGGATTAAAAATGAAATTAGAGCCCATCAACTTGAAAATGAGTTGCTTACATTGGATCCTAATAATTTTTCTTGCATTGAAGATTTCTTGTCCAAATTCAAGACCCTTAGATATCTCTTGGAAGGTGTTAAGGTTAAGAAAGAAGATAGTAACCTTATTTATTCCATCCTTACTAAGTTGGGACCAGCCTACTCTGTATTTGTTTCCACCTTCCATTCTACAAGGGAAGCTTTCATTTGTCAAGGAAAAGACTACAAGGCCCCTTCCTTTGACTCTTTCTGTGATTCTTTAATAAGAGAACAAGAAAAACTCTTACACCTTGGTCTTCTTAATCTTGGAAACTCTTCCAAGAAAGCGTTAGCCGCCCAGCAGCAACCAAATTTAAAGAATCCTAAGAAGTCATATCCTAAAAAGAATGGTCCTAAACCAAACAAGGGTCCTAAGCAAACTCAGTCTCAAAATGAAAGATCATTTCAGCAAAATGATAAGACCAATAAAAACAAATGGAAGAAGACTGATTGCCATTGTAACTTTTGTAATCGAGATGGGCACTTAGAATCTAAATGCTTTAAGAAGATGGAAGCCTTGGAAGCCGCAATGAAGAAACATAACATCCATGTGGAGCATTCTTCTACTTCAACTTCAACTTCATCTTCAGGAATGGCACTTTCTGCATGTCGTTGTCAATCATCTCAGTCTGGTTATGCTTTAATGTATCTTCTTCTTCTCATTCTCATGAGTGGCTCATTGATTCTGGAGCCTCTTATCACATGGCCAAAAATAAAGCCATGTTTTCTTCTTTACATGATTGTAACACCAAA
>APFE030824686.1:895-54201 GCA_000404065.3 Pinus taeda | reverse complement strand
ACAAGGTTGTATAAGTTTCACAACTTTGGGTCATCAAATCTTCCCTCAGTATTTGTTGTTCATAATGATGAAGTGAGCAAACTTTGGCATGAGCAATTTAGTCACTTAAACTATCGCTCCCTTCAGAATCTATGTAAAGAAAATATGGTGACAGGCCTTCCAATGGTATCTTGCAGAGATGGTGTTTGTTCCGGATGTGTACTCGGAAAACATCATCGTGAAAGTTTTGAAAAACGTGCCTCTTGGCACGCCTCGGCCCCTCTACAACTTGTGCATAGTGATTTATGTGGTCCACTTCCAGTTGTTTCCTTCTCTGGCTACAAGTATTTCTTAACTTTCATTGATGATTTCTCCAGACGCACTTGGGTATACTTCTTAAAACTCAAGAGTGAAGTATTTAAAAAATTCTTGGCCTTTAAGGCCTTTGTTGAAAAACAATATGGACATCAAATTTTTAAGCTAAGATCAGATAATGACGGAGAATATGTTAAAAACGACTTCATCAACTTTTGCACTGAGCATGGAATTCAAATGCAACATACTGTTCCATATACTCCACAACAAAATGGTGTAGCTGAAAGGAAGAATCACACCTTAAAGGGAATGGCTAATTGTATGCTGCAATCTAAAGGACTCAGTCTTAGTTTTTGGGCCGAAGCAATTAATTGTGCAAATTATATAATAAATCGCACTCCTACTAAGGTTCTAAAGAATATCACTCCAGAAGAAGCTTGGAGTTCCATTAAACCAGATGTAAGTCACTTTCGTATTTTTGGAAGTGAAGCATGGGCCCATATTCCAGATGAAAAGCATAAAGCTTTAGAACCTAAGAGTGAGAAATGTACTTTTGTTGGATATTCTGAAGATGTAAAAGGTTATAGACTTATTCCATTTAAGTCCAAAAATGTTATCATTAGAAGAGATGTAAAATTTGATGAAAATAAATCGGCCTGCCAGCCTAGTCCGGCGGATGTGCCACCTCTTCCTATCTCTTCTACTTTTGAAAACATTTCTTCTTCAGATGATGAAAGTGAGGATGAAAATCCTCCCCCACCTTGCCTGTAGTAGCCACGTTGGCACAGGCCGTGGACTGTTTCCCTCTCTAAGGGTTTTAACCACGTCAAAATACTGGTGTATTGATCTGTGATCTGTTTGTGAGCGGTGTCCTTCTGGTGTTATGTCTGAGGAACTTACACTGTATATTCCTACACAAGTTTAGCCATAGCTTATTGATATTTTTGATGCCATAGTTGAATAACTGCATTAGATGTCTCTCTTGTTGAACTGGAGAATTTCTCTAAGGAAAAGGTTGTCGGGTTTTTACCCCAACTGGGTTTTCCCAGGGAAAATATTGTATTCTCTTTTGTGCATTGTGATACCTATTGTCTTTATGGTTTATGGTTGAATTTCTAAAATGTAATTACTTAATGATAAACTAGAATTGTTAAAATAAGATCTATATCATTCAAAGTAATTACCAGTAGTTCAAAATTATTGTCATAACTATAGGTCAAAACTAATGCGTAGAAAAATAACTTATATAAACAACGAAAAGGAAGAACAAGGCCAAGTTTTGGATCTATATTTCATGTAGATGACTCAATTTTCCCAAGAAAATGGGAGCATTTAGTGTAACAAGATCCTATAATATTATAGATTCAACATATTAGGGAATAAAATTGATGATTGTGAAGCTTTAAACCCTCAGGATAGAGTTTGAAACATTGAAGATGAAGGAGGTGGAGAAAATTGATCAATTCATTAATTAAGTGATGGGAATTGTGAATCAACTCAAAACTCATGGAGAGATTATTACAGAATAGAAAATTGTGGAAAAGGTTCTTAAAAACTTTACCTAAAAAATTAGATATGATTGCCATTTCCATAGAGGAGTCCAAAGATTTGTCCAAACTAATAGTATAAGAACAAATGGGATCTCTTTTGTACTATGAATCAAGAATCTACATGGAAGAGGAGTCCTTCAAACATGCCTTGGAGACTGTTGAAGCCTCGAAATTCATTGCAACAACATTGGGGATGAACACCCGATCCGAACCTTAAAGCAGCTCATTTTTTGTTTGGAATGATGGTTCTGACTGGTTTAACTAGGTATAGTTACCTTCTCTCAATCTCCAAATGGCTTAAAATATGACTTTCATCCACCAATGGAGAAGAGACATCAGATCAAACCTCTTGTTGATCAGACAACAAAGTGATCCTTAAGCTGATCTAGGGCATAGTCAAGCCACAACTAAAGTTTGCCTCTTTGGGAAGAAGACTTCTAGGAAAGTGGAATTAATATAAAATGAAAAATTATTCTAAAATGCAAGGAAAAGGAACTAAATCTTAATCCTATCTCAATTGGGCAGATATAGATCTTACCCAATTGAGAGCAAGATATTTAAATGATTGGGATTTAAATATGTTTGGATTATAATGAATATCATGCTAATGAAGTGCTTCAGTTAACTGACATTATGAATACCAAAACAAATTCAATTCAGAGACCTTTTAATTGAAATAATCAACCAACAACATTTAGGAAGTAGTTCACAAAATGATATTGATTGTTAAATTAGTAATTCGAATATTAAACAATCATATGAGGAAATAGTTCACAACATATTATTATTTGTTAAATTATTATTAAAAGACAGATTTCTGAGTAAATAGTTACTCATAAATCAGAATTCAACCCATAAAATCAGAGATAAATAATAACATATGATTGAGACAAATTACTCATATCGACAATAGTGCACAAATATGAATAAAATGACACATTCCTGCCATCATAAAATGAATCTAATATTTAAAACAATAGTATTAGAAATATCAATTTATTGAATACATTTCTCTCGCTCTAATATCCAACAATTCTCTATAATCTTTGAACTTTTGTTGTTACAACAAGAGCTGCAGTAGTGCAAGCTCTGTTCTCCATACATAATTCAGAATACAAAAGTCAAATCCTCAATAATCCTCAGATCTGAGATTTCCTCTCCTCTCACCTACAACTCTACATCTCTATTACAAAAGTACTTTAGAATTATAGAATTGCAAGGGAGAGAATCCCCTAATACATGTTACAATCTGTTATTTATAATATTTACAAAATAATTCTCTACAAGAAAGTTTGTTGAATAAAAAATCTGCTCCATAAATTTTCATTGGCCCAAAATTCCATTCTTTTATTGCTGAAGCATTCTCATTGATTGATATCTTCTTGTCCTCATCTTTTCAACTGTTTTCCTGCAAAAACAAATCAAAGCTAACTTAAAATGCAAAAATAATATCAAAATGTCAAATCTAGAATTAAAACAAATTCAATCAAAACTTTATTACATAATTAAAATAAAAGAAATCTAAGTTTTCTATTCATGTCTGTGAAAATTAAATTGCGCAAGGAGAAAATAGGTGAATGGATCTACATTCAGAAAAAATTGTGGGCAAATGAAAATGCAGAAAAGTAAACTCAGAAACTAGTTTTGTTAAAAAATTCGGAATTTGATCTTCTTCTGGATTTTAGACCTAATAAATTATCCAATCTAGAAATGAAACTACTTTAGAAATATTCTCCATAATTTATCTTTCCAATGAGCCGTCATGGGCTTCATTTGGCCAAGTAAGACTCCATTTATGAGCTTCTAAAGTTGATGTATTAAAATTCCCAGAATTCTGGAATTTCTGTTGCTTAGACTAAAATTCAGATTTTTAATTAAAAATTAAGTCTAAATTAAATTACAGTTTAATTGATTAATGCTAATTAATTACATTTACATTATTAAACTTAATTAATTATAGATTAATTATTAACAAAATAAAATTAATTAAAAATTTAATTTAATAATTATCTAAAATATCATTATATTATATATATTATAATTATAATATATATATGATAATTATAACAAAATATTATAATTATTATAATACTAATATAATATTATATTATTAAAATCCATATTATGTAGAAGTATAAGTGAGGAGGATAGAAGGTTATGCAATTATAAGGAGTGGAGGGTGAGACTTAATGGAGTGTGAGCGTGGAAGGTGGGAGGAGTGTGGAGTGATAAGGGGTGAGGTTATAGAGGGATAGGCGATGTGAGGGTGAGGTGAGGCAAGTAAGTTGGGAGGTATAAGGAGTTTAAAAAATGTTACAATAAAATTTTGTAACCTCTAGTATAAAGTCTAATTGCATTGCAAATTACAAATCCAAAAAATTTAAAACGAGTGTGAAATGAAATTGTGATACAGAATATTGCATCGCAAATTTTATCGCTCATTTTTTAATATCATATTTTTAGAAAGAAGGGAAGAGATTTGAAGTGGAGCCATGTGAATTAACAATTCTACAAATTGGACTATAAGACACTTTGAAATTTTTGGGTTTTGGTTTTGGCAATTACTTTTAAAATAACAAATTAGAGTAAATTACCAAGATTCTGAAACGTGTTTTCATCTGTTGTACAATTTAGCTCGGTCATTTTGTAAGACTATTAGTAAAAAATAAAAGAATAAGTAAAAATTACCTAAGAGTTAATATTTACTATGAATGGCTATTGAACTTAATTAGTTACAAAAAATGGGAATATTATACATGTATTTACATTTTTTAGCTGAGACGAGAAAATGATCTAACTTCAAAATAATCTCATTTACAAACCGGTTGACCAAATAAGACGAAACAAGTATCGATGGAAAGCTACTAATAATTCGGATTCAATGAAATAATCAAAATAGAGATCCGATGAAAATGAAAAATGACAAAATTTGTAAGAGAATTAAGTTTTGAATAAAAGATGCTTAGCCAAAAATTAATAGAAAGGGTCCCCATTATTTGAGTCAATAAGTAAAAAATGGGGGTGTTGGGTTTTTCCTACAACAATGGCGACACATTGGGAAGGACCAATTACCTCTGGTTAAAGATAATGAACTTTAATTTATCTAAAGGTTAATATAATGGAGTTCAAGAAACTGTTTAACAATAAAACATTTACATAGGTCCCACATAAATAGATTAAGTAATATGAGTTTGTGAAGATAAGTACACAAAACAGATTCGAGTCATGAATCCAAATTTGGGAAAATTTGTTTTAAAACTACCTCATATAAAAATAGAATAAGATAGAGATAGGAGTTTTTTGATAAAGCATATATCTATTTTATGATTGTCTTTGACATCGCTTTGCTGCCAGTGAGCCTAAACAATACCCCGATGAAGTTATTTTTGTGCCATACAAGCCTAGTCCTACTACCAGCGAGCATCCATAGCCCCGACAGGTTTACCTGTATTTATCATGCTTCATCTTTTAATCACCCTTTTGATAAGCGCATTTTGCAAGATTTTAGTTTATGATTTTTTTGAGTGAAAGAGGTGGGATGGTAATAGAGATTTATGTTTAATGGACATAATACTTTCATAATGTTTATTCCAAATTCTTTGCCTAGAACTATCAATTAGAGGCTTTTATGTGGAGGGGCGGGAGGAATTCATTGTAGTTTAACTCAAAAAAAGTTATTTCATTGAAAAAGTAAACTCCATCACTTAGTAAGGATGTGTGTTTCTCCATGAAAACGATTCAAAGCAATATGGTCTCATGGTTCCATAAGGATTTACCTTTAATGATAAATGAAATTCACTGAAATAGATGAAGTTAAGATATTTCCCATGTGTGTTAATCGTTGCTGGGCAAGGAAAATGGACTTTCACATAAATCATGGCAAAGTCACCAAAATCAAAACAAAAATGAAAGCAAAAGGAAAAGAATTCCTACACTAAAGTAAGAAAAGAAATTAACAAAAAAAATTGAAGGAAGAAAAATTTAAAAGAAAATCCAAGTTTAAAAGATAAACTCCAACAAGACTACTTATAGAAATGTCTCAACAAAAGAGATAAAAGAAAATAATCATGTGTATGTTCCTTCCTATGTTGCGATTTACATTTTTTATCTTGCAGAGTTATAAGAAATGAGGCTCTCATAATGTAGAGGATGAATAGCAAAGATGTTGGATAATATGCTAAATGAGAAGTCTTTGTCTTCTACAAACCTTTTGTTTTGAAGCAAAACATGCAAAAAGCATCTTAAGCATTTTCTTAATAAAAGTAATGCTTAAAGGAACAGAGTAAAGGTTTAGAAACTCCCAAGTTTAGCTGATTTGATGAGGATCATTACTGCTTCTCTCAAGAATCTGAAATCAAACTAAATGAAAGAAAATGAAATTAAAAAATGATCTGGTAGAGGTGCAATATGTTCATGAAGACCTACAAAACAGAGTTTAGGATCGGCAAAAATAAAAAACGAAACTAAAAACAAAAGTAAAGTAATGAAAAGGGACACATGAAACTTACCATTGGAGAATTGCATTTGATCTTACCTGAAAGATATCATCTTCTCCAATACTAGCTAATTTCTTACATTAATTAGAATTAAAAGCCTGAAGAAGTTGTAATAACTGAAATCTTATTAACCCATGATCATCATTTATTAAATCTATCCTAAAGCAAGCAGTAAACTAGAATAATGTAATGCTTTATGTTCAATGAATAAAAAATAAACCAAATTCTTCAGAGTTAGAATGAATATATGCTTCTTAATGAATCACAATGATGAATGTTCTCTTAATATTATACGTTTCATATCAACTCCATGATTGTCATAAATTGTCGAGAATCAAGATCAAATCTAAGACAATGTAAAACAGAAGTATAGATGGAGAGGTCTTAAATTTCATATATTAAATGTAGAGTGATATATTAAAACCCAAATACGAAAGAAATCGAAAATGGTTTAGCCATGTTTCAAATTTCTTATGAATTTTTAAATTACCACAGCGGTCGCCTAAAAGTGCCTTAAACTCTTTTATACAAGATAATGCCTCATCAGATGTTTCACATCGTAAGCTTTTCTGCCATGCATAATTTTCAAACTTTAAAATTCACTTTTGTTGATATGCAATTGAATATAGCAGTTAAAAGATAAAGGCAGACAGGCATATACCGAATTGTATCACATCAAAGGATGTCAAGGCAAGGAGACATTTGAGTTTTTTTATGCGATAGAAGCGTTGCAATATGAGCATATGTAATGGGGAATTATGATGGATCGATTTCTATATCAGAGAATAGTGATATCGATGATCAGAATTGTTAACACAAGGAAATGTCGATATGATTCTTGCGATAATGGGATTGCAATAGATGACGTGGCTCATTGGTGGGACCAACTTTGGATTTATAAGAGATCGATGATCGGAGGTTTTGAGTACGGGATATAACATTGTTGGTACGCTGATATGTGATGATGAACGGACGCGATAATTTTATTATATATATTTAATTTCATATTGGATCTGGGACATCATAACTTTTAAACATATGTTTCAACCAAAATTGCAATTTATGAATACATGTGATATCTTTCAAAATTGGAGTTAGATGTCGTATCGGGTTCAGGGTTGTATGGTCATCGCAATATTGGAGAAGTCAACTATCAGAGATCGATGATTCGAGATATTAGAGATATGCTCAATTGAAAACTTCTAATATGTGAAATTCGATATGAGACGTGGGATTATTCGAGGCCAAAAACTTCTTAAAGCATTCAATTAAAAAGAAGTTCACCAACGTAACTTTGCCTTTTAACAAAACTCCTTTTAATAATTTAATTAACTATCATGAGTATTTAATCGGAGAAAAATGTTATTAGAACTTTCTTATGAGGAGAGGTTCTATTTGTAATGATCCAATATGAACCTTCTAGTGATGTATTAAAATTTCATTGGAGTTTTAATAAATATAAGAAAAATTAGAAGAGTGCTCAAATTCGAATGAAACAATAAGTACTTCCTTGAACATGAAGCAGATTTCAAAAATGTTTGGCTGCTTTATTATCTTAAATCTCCACAATTAAGTTGATGAAGGCCTCTAAAAGAAACAAAACAAAAATAAGAAATAACTTTTGAAAAAGTAAATCTAACAATAGATGACGATGAAACTAAACGCATACCTAGAAAAAAAATTGATTGTAAATTTTACCTCATGAATCTTCAATTTCTCCGATGTTTAGTATCATCTACTTATTTGATCTAAAAATGCTAAGTAATGAGTTTTCATATTGCATCCACCTTAAATTTACATCGAAAGATAGGACTAGTAAGGATGAGCTCTTCAGAATTACTTGTGAATAAAAAATTGTCCAGTTGTGGCAAATTCTTAGAGTTTCTTCATGTGTATGATCAATGTGGTGAATTTTTAAAAAACAATACAATCAAGTGCTTTCACAAATATGCATGATCTAACAACTTAAAAATTTTTAAGTCGCTTTCCGAAAATGAAAGGAAATGCCCGAAAGAAGTCATAATCATTACTTTCTTTATTGAAAATTTGAAATAATGAAATAAGTGTAAACAAAAAAGAAATCTAATCTAAATTAATCTATTTCTATTTGTAACTTAATGAATGAAACATGACTAGGTATAAAAATACTTTCAATGTAACCATGTAAGCATTTTAATTCCTGTATGTATGTACATCTTAAACATTAGTAACAAAAATACAAATAAAATTAAGCTAAGAATTGCTTTTCCTACCAATCTTTTCATGAGCCAATACAGATGAAAGGTCTGTTTGAATTGGGATATTCCTCCTCTGGTGTTCCTAGGATCTAGAATGTGTTATGTCCATTCCTCCATTTCGTCCTCGGAGTCCTCTTCCATAATTCGGTCCTCCATTTCTTCTATAATTTTGCAGATCCCTGCATCTGTTCCTTCTTTATATGCTTTCACTACCTCCCTGATAGTCTCGTCTATGTATCTTCTCCCTTTCCTCTTTTCCGAGGTTCCCGAGTCCTTTGAACGAGGACTATATTTTCCTCGTCCTCTGCGGCCTCTTCTTCTGGCTGGACACGCCATGTCACAATTGTCTACTACCTATTCATAGTGATCACAGTTCAATGTCAGGATAATAGAACCATTACCAGTCCAAATGCCGATTGCCTCGTGGAGTTTCTGTTCTCTGCCACTCACTCCCCTCTTCCCGCACTCCGTTGCTCCCAGGAATTCAGGTGAAATAGGGGTGGGCTTCACTTTCTCCCTGCTCAACCCGTCATGCCCCTCGGTCAAACCCAGCATGGTCTCGGTCACTTCTCCACTGTCCCTTCCTCCTGCATTAAGGTCCCTTAGGCTAACCCATTCCTTGTTCAACCTCGGTAAAGCATGCAAAGGGAGCTTCACACTAAGACTCTCCTCCCTCCCTTGCCTTGCATGCCAATGCCACTTCCTACCCTCACGGTGCTATTTCCTCTGCATGCCACCCATTCCTTGCTTAGCTTCCTGCCCAACTGACCCTCATAGGCTTGCTCTTCTCTACTACCATATCTCCCCCTATCTACCTAGAAATTTAGCCTGAAGAACTTCGTCGGACCCTCAATCCTCCATTCCACCCAAATAAAATCCTCTCTAGCCTCGCTAGCCTTTTCCCTGAGCAAAATGTGCCACTCCCTATTAGCTTCTATGCCCTCAAGCCTGAACAGCAGCGACGCAAAGCTAAAGGGCCACTCTTCCTCACTGTTTCTACTCTTTCTGCTCAGCATAATCTCTCCCCGTGGTATTTCCTTCCCAACAGGGCACAATTCTCTTCCCCCACCTAGCATGCTAGACTTTTCTTTACTAATTACAGAAAGAAAATAGTTAACGTACCCGTGGTTTCTATGCCTGCTTGCTGAATGCGAGTATGGATGGTCTTCCGCTCTTGTTCTCCCATTGCCCTGCAATCTATCCATCCTCCCTTCTCTACGCTCCCTCTCATACTTTTTCTTACTTACCTGTCATCCCATCCACCTTACACATCCATCCTTACCACCTCTTCTCTTACCCGCATACCAAATGCCACTTCTCCCTTCTGACGTTGTTACAGACATGCAAGACACTACCATGCCTTGCAGTATAAGCGTGTTGGTAGTGGTAGGCAGTCCTCTCACCTCCTAGCCCCTTACATCCATTATTACATTGATTACCCACTCCGTCACCCCGATCGGGGAGGGGGATGGTTTCTTGAATGTTGAAATCATGAGTATGATTAATTATTTGAAAATGAGAACTATTTGAAACAATTTTTGAATTATAGTGTTCTTCATTTTCACATTTGATTCAACTTTGATTGTGAGGATTCAATTGAGAAAGAGATGAATAAATGTCCTCAATGTCAAAGTAATTATCTTAAATGACCTCACGACACTCATTAGAATTCCATTTGATCTCATTCAATGTATCAAAACAAGAAGAAATATGGAGCACATGTTCATTAATGGTAGAAGAGTGATCAATAATTAAATCTCTATCTTGATAAAAACTAATTGGAAATTCATTAAGATCGGCCTCTTTGTTTTCTAAAATAACATTATTGCAAAAAGGGAATAAATTTCTATCAGCAAAAATATCAGGATAGAGATAGAAATGAGAATCAGAAGCAATGGATTTAAAAGTGTCTCTATTTGAGAACTCTTGTGCATTTTTTCATTGTAAATTTCAGATTTGAGATTATTCATTTGTGTACTTGTGCTTTCTTGAAAAATGTTGCTTTGTTGTTCTGAATTTGCCATTTTCTCATCATGAAATAATTCAAAAATTTGTACAACTGATTGTGTGTTATTGGAAACTTTAATTGTTGCTTGTACATGGTGATTTATGTTCTGATTTTCTGAATTCAACGCATACTGATTTTTAGATTTCAAAGCGGTATTTTCTTCAATATTATTCCTAGTATATTCTTGCATTTGAATAGTAAAATTTTCAAAGCTTTGAAATTGAGATTCACTGACATGTGAAGGTGCATCCCAATGACTATCAATATTGTAGGAAGTATGCACTAAATGAAGGATTTGAGTGTACATAATAGAGGTCACTTCATCATCATTTATTTTCATCTTCATATTGGAATTCTCAATTGTGTTGATGTAATTGGAAGGAGTTTGAGAAAAGCTTGAAATAATTTCACATGGATTAGGAATGGGAGGAAGAAAGAAAATATATTCAAACCAATCTAATAATTCATCTTCTGAAAGTTTTTCTTTAATTTTAAATCTCAAGCAATTTAAACACAATTGAATGGCAAAATCAATCAAATACTCATTTTTAAATCTTCGTAAATCTTCAATTTCATCACATACATGTTTGTAGTTATAGCAAGAAAATTTGCAAAGGAACATTGTAACAAATTGATCCCAACTATGAATTGAGGCAACTAGAAGTGATTGACACCATCTTTTGTCTTTTGCCAAGAATGTAAGAGTAAAAATCCTGCATAAAATTCCTTTATTGATCCCTTGAATAGTAGAATTTGAAAATTTTGAATGAATTGTAAAGCATGATTAAATGCAGAATTATTCCTCATACCATTAAAATTTACCTAAGGCAAGAGTCTTACCACTTCTAGTGGAGTACTAGAAGATGCACATCGAAAAATACAACTCCAAACTGAAAGTTTAAGAGGATCCATTGTGATTAAATAAAATGTTAGAAATCAAAGACTCCAATAGACAACAAGTTTTAGGCCCTCCTTCTAGCGTCAAAAATGTTGAAGCCTCGAAATTAATTGCAACAACATTGGGAATGACCACTCAGTCCAGACCTTAAAGCAGATCCTTTCTGATTGGAATGGTGGTGTCCACTGGTTTAACTAGGTGTAGTTACCTTCTCTTAATCTCCAAATGGCTTAAAATATGACTTTCATCCACTAATAGAGAAAAGACATCAGATCAACCATCTTGTTTATCAGGCAAGAAAGTGATTCTTAAGCTGATCTGGGGCTCAACCAAGTCACAACTAAAGTTTGCCTCTTTGAGAAGAGGACTTGTAGAAATATGGAATTAATCTAAAGTGGAAAATTATTGTAAAATGCAAGCAAAAGGAACTAAATCCTAATCCTATCTCAATTGGGCAGATATAGATCTTACCCAACCGAGAGTAAGATATTTAAATGATTGAGATCTAAATATGTATGGCTTGTAATGAATGTCAAGCTAATGAAGTAGTTCAATTAACTGACATTATGAATACCAAAATGCATTCTATTTAGAGACCTCTTAACCGAAATAATCTACCAACAACATTTAGGAAGTAGTTCACAAAATGATATCGATTTTTAAATCAGTAATTCGAATAATTATACAATAATATTAGGAAATAGTTTACAACATATCATTATTTATTAAATCATTATTAAAATATAGCTTTCTCAGTAAATAGTTACTCATAAATAAAAATTCAACCCATAAGAGCAAAGATAAATAATAACATATGATTGACACAAATTAGTCATACCGACAATAGTGCACAAATATGAATAAAATGACATATTTCTATCATCATAAAATGAAACTAGTATTTAAAACCATAGTATTAGATATACCAATTTATTGAATCCATTTCTCTGTCTTTATAGTCCTCTACAATCTTTCAACTTCTGTTATTACAACAAGAGTTGCAGTAGTGCAAGCTATGTTCTCCATACATAATTCAGAATGCAAAAGAAAAATCCTCAATAATCACCAGATCTAATATTTTCTCTCCTCTCACCTACAACTCTAAATCCCTATTACAGAAGTGTTTTTAGAATACCAGAATTGCATAGGAGAGAAGTCCCTATACATGTTACAATCTGTTATTTATAATATTTACAAAAGAATTCCTAAGACGAAAGTTTGTTGAAGAAGAAATTTGCCCCATTAATTTTCATTTGCTCAAAATTCCATTCTTCGATTGTTGGAGAATTTTCATTGACTAAGATCTTCTTTTTTTCATCTCTTCAATTGTTTTCTTGCAAAATCAAATCAAAACTAAATTAAAATGCAAAAATAATATCTAAACGCCAAATCTGAAATTAAAAAAAAAATCAATCAAAACTTAATTACGTAATTAAAATAAAAGAAATTTGAGATTTCTATTGATGCCTGTGAAGATTTAATTGGCCAAGGAGAACACAAATGAATGGATCTACATTCGGAAAAAAGTTGTGGGCAAATGAAAAGGCATAAAATTAAACTTATAAATTAGTTTTGTTAAAAAAATTAGAGTTTGATCATCTGTTGGATTTTAGAACCAATAAGTGATCAAAATTGGAAATGAAACTACTTCAGAAATATTCTTCATAATTTTATCTTTCCAATGAGTCATCCTGGGCTTCATTTTGCCAAATAAAACTCCATTTATGAGCTTCAAAAGTTGATATATTAAAATTGTTAAAATTCTCGAATTTCTGTTGCTTGGGCTAAAAATCGAAACTTTTTAATTAAAAACCAAATCTAAATTAAATTATAGTTATAATTAATTAATGCTAATTAATTATATCTACGTTATTAAACTTATTAATTATAAATTAATTATTAACAAAGTTATATTAATTAAAAAATTTAATTTAATAATTATTTAAATATTATTATATAATTATACTATATGATAATTATAACAAAATATTATAATTATTATATAATAATAATATTATAACACTAATATAATATAATATTATTAAAATCCATATTATGTAGAATGTATAAGTGAAGAGGATGGAAGGCTACGGAGTTATAAGGAGTGGAGGGTGAGAGTTAATGGAGTGTGAGCGTGCAAGGTGGGAGAGTGTGGAGTGATAAGTGGTGAGGTCATGGAGGGATAAGGTGACATGAGGGTGAGGTGAGGCAGGGGAGTCGGAAGGTATAAGGAGTTTAAAAAACTTTATAGTAATTTTTTTTAACTCCCCACATAAATTGTTATTGTATCGCAAATCCAAAAAATTTAAAATAAGTGTCAAGTGTAATTGGGATATGTAATATTGTAATCACAAATTTTATTGTTTTTTTTAATCATTTTTTTTGGAAGGAAGGGAAGGGATGTGAAGTGGGGCTCACTTGAATTAACAATTCTATAAATTGGACTATAACCATGTTGTAATTTTGGGGTTTTGATTTTAGCAATTTCTTTTAAAATAACAAATTGGAGTAAATTGCCAAGATCTCGAAACGTGTTTTCTTTTGTTGTACAATTTAGCTAGATCATTTTGTAGCCCCGTTAGTGAAAAATGAAAGAATAAGTAAAAATTAATTAAGAGTTAATATTTACTATGAATGACTGTTGAACTTGATTAATTACAAAAAATGAGAATATTATACATTTATTTACATTTTTTAGCCGAGGTGAGAAAATGATCAAACTTCAAAAGAGTCTCGTTTGCATATCGGTTGACCAAATGAGGAAAAACAAGTATCAATGGAAAGCTAGTGAAAAATTGAATTCAATGAAACAATCAAAATAGAAATTCGATGAAATGAAAAATGACAAAATTTGTAATACAATTAACTTAAATGAAAATCATAAAAGATGCTTTGCCAAAAGCTAATAGAAAGGGTCCCCATTATTTGAGTCAATAAGTCAAAAATGGGGGCTATTGGATTTTCCCTACAATAGAGACTCAAGCATCCAATAATAAAGGGAAAAGAAGAGGTAATCATCAAGTAGAAGGAAGAACTACACCAGAATAGTTAGAGCAATCAAATCAAGCTAGTCACTCTCAAAATTAGAGGGGGAGAGGTAGAACACGGAAAACAAGTCCAAGGTACAATGTTACTACTGCATAAAATATGGTAACTATTAAAGTAAATGTGTAACGACCCTGGTGAAAATTCCATGTAAAAATATATAAATACCATGGATGATTGGACATGTATTCCAAGCTGAATGTTGGGAAACATCCTAAGGGGTGTTCATTTGGTTGTTCATGGCTATGGAAATTGGCAAAGAAAATGGATAAGGTTTTGGAAAGGCATGAAGTAATAATTGGCATTTATTTATGAAAATAATGGAAATTAGGAGAAAAGGAAAGTGAAAGGTCATAGGTTGCATATGAGGAGGAAATTGAAGGAAAATAATGGAAAATGAAGAAAATAGAGGCCTCATTAATAAAAAGGCTTTTGAGGATCAGTGGTGAAAGCTTGATCAGTTCAGTTTTGGAACTCTCTCATTATTATCTCTCTCTCTCATACTCTTGAATACTTAGAGTTTTCTTGGAGCACTCCTAGAGGGTGTGGCATACTTGAATTCTTGGAGCAAGAAGGTAAAGGAAGGGAAGGGCAGTGCAAGAGGGCATCAACATCATCACCTACATCAGATTTTCTTATGAGTATCAAGTTGCATGTATGATTTATTCACTAGTTTGGCATGCATGGCACATGCATGTGGTTTCTTGGTTATGATCTGTCATTGGCATGGAGGATGGTCGGGATTGACAGTGGATTGACTAGCCTTGCCATTTCCTAGAGAGCCATGGTGACTGTGGGTTTACTTTCATTGCTTTCTTTTGGTTGGTTCCCATGTTTCCATAGCTTGGGTTGAGTTACTAGTTCTGGAAGCCCCGGTTGAACAAATGCTCTGAAAGCCCTGTAACAGCTTGGGTTGAGTTACTATTCCTAGAAGCCTTGGTTGGACAAATGCTCTAGAAGCCCTTGGTAGGTTGAGTTACTAGTCCTAGAACCCTTGGTTGGACAAATGATCTGGAAGCCCTGTATAAGATGTGGGTTGAGTTACTAGTTCTGGAAGCCTTGGTTGGAAAAATGCTCTGGAAGCCTTGGAAGGCTTGGATGGAAACCAATCTCATAATAGTTTTTGTGATGTCCGACTATGAGGTGGAATCACTGTTTGATGGGTTGAGGTGGATGGTCTCTGGAAGTCCTGGCTGATTTTTGATCGATGTGTTCTATGAGATTCCACATTCATTTTTGGAAAATGGAACGAGGGTGAATGAATGAAGAGAGATTTGGCTGAGCCATTCTATGGTCAGGTGGAACATGGTAGTCCCATCTCCGGCTGGTTCATTTCATTCATTAATGAGAAATCCATTCCCTTAATTTTCATTTGTAAAGGTACTGATGTATTTATGGATTTGATGGCTAATATGTTTATTGTATTTATGTTCCTATTATGCTTGTTACATGCACATTTCATGACAGCAGCTATTTATGGCTCTCAACATGTTTTTACTTTTATATGAATGGATAATGTGTTTATGATTTAATGGAGGATAATGCAGAAAATGGCACAAGGAAACGATGGTTCATAGCCATTCTCAGATAAGTATGAGATCCCTACACTTAATGATATTATTTACACCTATAGATTACATGTTGATGATATGTTTGATGAAATGCTTGTCATGGCTAGTAGGGGTCTAGTGATGATATTTTTCATGTTATTGCTTTTGCATCATTGTTTCCTTGCATCCTTACTAATTTTAAGTGATCATTCCATTCTAAGCAGTGTCTTGGGCTCTGGGCCAAAAAAGGTGGCTCAAATCCCAGAATGCTAGCATTAGTGTTGAGACTAACTCACTTGGGCAGTGTCTGGGAAGCGTTATAAAGCACCTGGGAAGTGTGTGGGGAGTGTTAGTCCTGAAATTAATTGGCGTGGGCAGTGTCTAAGGAGCATTACCCAACCCTAAGTCTCTCAAACAGTAGTAGGACCCAGGGATAGGCAGTCTGAGTGGCTGACTTGTCTCCTTGAAGGTTATTTGGATGATGTTGGATGGTGGTATGTGATGTTCCATTGATTCCATTTCCTTAAAGTCACAAAGGAGTTTGAATCTTATCATAGTGGCCTCTCGTCACATGTTTACCCTGGCTAGCTGGTTGCTTGGGTAGATGTGGGAGGAGGGTGTTACAGAGTGGTATCAGAGTGTGGTTGTGCTCTCCTTGCGCTGTGTGTTGATCATTATTTCATGTTGGTTGCATATGTGTTCCTTATACATGCAGTCCATGTGCTTGTTGCATTTACATGGTGTTGATGATGGTTGTAGTAATGTCGCCATGTGAAGGTTGAGGTGTTGTCGGGGAGTACGTCATCATGAGTGCATGGTTGTATATACATTTTTTATGCACGTCAATGTTCACATATTCTCAAGTTCACGTGATGTGGTTGCTGTTGTCATGCATCAGGTCATATTTTGTGAAGTTGATATGGTCAAGCATTGATGACTGGACTCTAGCTATGATGTGTATATGGTTTGGTACTCATTTGTTATTCATGGATATGCAGTTGTTATGCATGTATGGTCTTGGTTATGATTATGCATGTATAGTAGGTCAAACATGCCTTGTGAAGTCATTATATGAAATTTAGGTCATCATGATGCTATTGGTTGTTATAATGCTAATGTTTTGGCTGAGATAGAGAAGGAGAAGCAGATCATCATAATGGTTGCAGCATTGGACTTTGGGGTAAGAGCAGATGATCATACAAGTATTGTACGTTCGAGATGCAGGTATGTTAGTTAATGGATTGTTATATGAATTAGGGTTATATACATTAGGTTTATGTACATGTATTTTGATGTTATGATTACATACATGATAGATGATAGTTGATTTGTATAGTTACATGCACATATGTCAGATAGCCAAGAATGATAGTAATGTGTGGTTGTATGCATTGCTATTGTTGTTTTAGATAAGATAATTTGATGATTATGTTATATGTTGTCGATGAGTATGCTATAGGCTAACTTGTTATTGTTAAATGATAGTTAGCTTGATGATTAGAGTTATTTCATTGAAATCTTGTTCTTGTAAATTGGATTGATCATATGTGTGATGGTTATGTTCATTGTATTGAAGATCTTGATGTCATGTGTATTGTGTTAACCTGGTTTGACCTATGTAGATGGTTATAGTTGCAATATTTAGGTATGAGCTAACATATTGGTGATATGGTGTCATACTAATTTAGACTAATTGTACATATGTGATTGTTATGCATGAAGGATAAATGTTTATGAGCTTACGATGTGGACATGCTAGTTAGTTAGTGCTATGGATATCGTGATCTTAATTATGTTTGAGTTGACATGTTGTTAGGTTATACCTTGATAACTAGATTGATTGTTCAGGCAAGATAGCCTCCCCTGAGGCTCACTAAGGTATGAGGTTGCTTATACAGTATACTTGGTGCTTCATTCTTGATTATGTTGTCTATTGGTGTTGAATGTTTGGTGTCTGTTATGTCATCTAGTTAACTTTGGTATGTTGCAAGTTGGTTGAATGTTTGATGAATTGCATAATATGAGTATGTGTTCAAATGATATTGTTTTAAGATGATTGTACTAACACATGTGTTGAGATAGTTGATATGTACTTAAGTATAGTAGGTGATAGTTGTAGTATTTGGACTAATGACTATGAGTTGACTATGGATTACGATATGATTGTTAGTCTTGGTAATGGTTGATTTCAAATTGATAGATATGGTTGTATTGATATTTGGAACATGTGGTTGACATGTGTGGGCACTTGTAGGGAAAATGCTTGGTATTAGCTTGACAAGGTAATAATTGATGTGTTTATATAACTAACAGTTGAGTGATCTGACAATACATGGTAAGATTCACTTACAGTGAGATAAAAATGTAAAAGAAAGGAATTGGGCAAGAATTCCTTTGGCTATGTTTGGAAACCCAAATTCCAAACGAATGATTTCTTTGCATATAGGAAGTCTTCTTAACCTTGAATTTGTTTGAAATTATGTGGATATGTGCTAGATTCATGAAAATATACTTGACAAGTATATTAGCTAGTCTTTAGTTACAGGTGGATCTGTCAAAGGATTGGAGTCCCTTGAGAGATGGTGTGGATGTGTTCAGTTGCAAGGTAGCGTGCTTGGCACAACAAGATGAGGTGACTAGTGTATTATTATGTTTATTTATGCACTAACAGTTATGTGTTAATGACAACATGATGCAAGGAGTTGCATGGAAAGAGAGGTTGCCATGAAATCTTGAAGAAGACTTAGGTTGAGCTTTCCTTGGGAACAATGGGGATTGAGTCATGGTGTTTGTTTTTAATCTTGTGATTTTGGTCTTTTGTTATTTGCTTTCACTTGATTTGAATTTTTGTTATGTCTAGTGAATGATCATGCCACTTTGTTGTGGAGTCGTGTTGTTATTTGTTTTTGTGGTTTTCTTCTCATTTGTTTCTTGTCTTGCATTTTATGTTTTGAGCCTTGGGAATTGGTTGGGAAAGAGAAAATTTAATGTAGCTCGAGGAGAGCTACGTGGTACCCAAAAGGCAATGCAAGACATAGATGAAGCTCGATGCATGAGTAAGTGTAGCAGAAGGCAAGACTATAACAATTGATTGGAATGGTTAGGTCCATTGTGGTGAATGGACGGTGGAAATACAGTCATGAGAAAGGTAACCAGAAAAGGTAAATTAAATGGATCTAAGGTGTTAGTTTCCTTGGCTATGTTGGGAACAATTGTTATCAATGTTGTGTATGAATAAAGGAAGTTCTCTTAACCTTGAACTTGGTATTTAGTAATTATGCTATGATCATAATTATGTTGATGTTTATACATGTAGGTGTGTATGTATGTCATTGTTTGACAGGATGATGATTATTCTATGATAATGTTTATGTATATGTATGTATGTGTCTATGCATCTATGTCACTGTTCGACAGGGTCATTAGGAATCATTCTTTTGGAGAAATGATTGCTTATGCAGGAAAATGACATGAAGAGGTTCCTGGTCTTATGAGGAATCAATTGGGAGGAGTAGTCATGAAAAATATATGAGGTCAGTATCATGTGGTTATGAGTTGATATTATGTGATTATATCATGTCTATGTTATGGATAGGTTATGGGATACATCAATGAAATGAAAGCAGTGTGGTCTGCAACATGTCAAGTGAGCGTGAATAAGACACTGGAACCAAGGTTTCTTGGTAAGGACAACGTGGTTGGGATGTGTAGTATTGTTGTTATGCATATGTTGTACATGTTGCATCTGTGATGTTGTGCAAATGTGGTGTTGTGCATATTTAGTGTGTGTACATGATGTTTATACAATATTATGTACAAGGTGTTAGTATAGATAATGTTGTATGAATGTTGCATATTCAGTGTTGAGTATATATGGTGCCATGTACATGTTGGATATATAGTGATTTGTACATATTGAACTATGTGCATGATGGATATACGGTGTTGTATGTGTATGGTTCTATGCACGTTTTGGATATGTGGTGTTGTTTACAGATGATGCTACATACATGCTGGATATGCAATGCTACTGTGTGCATGTTGTACATGTGGTGTTGTGTACATAAGGTGTTCTGTGCATGAGTGTACAAGTGGTGTTATTTTCATGTAGTGTTGTGTACATGTTGTACAAGTGGCTCTATGTGCAGGTGGTGTTGTGTACATGTCGTGCATGTGGCGCTATGTACATGTGGTGTCGCGTACATGTCCTGTATGTGGTACTATGTACATGTGGCGTTGTGTAGACATTGTGCAGGTGGTGCCATGTACATGTGATGTTGTTCACATGTTGTGCAAGCGGTGCAATGTACAAGTGGTATTGTGTACATGTTATATATATGGTACTCGTATACATGTGGTATTGTGTGCATGACATATATGTTGTTTTGCAGGCATGCGATACCACATATTTGTATTGTGTAATTGTGGTGTTGTGACATGCGTACTTGTTGTGTTGTACTCTATGTGGGTACATGTATTGTGTGACGTTGTACATCGGGTATATATGTATGAGTTGTGTTGTATATCGGGTGTATGTGTATGCATTTTGTGGCGTCACACATTGTGTGTGGATGCATGTCTTGTGATGTATATTATGTATGTATACGTACGTACACTGGGTGTAGGTGTATGTGTTATATGTCAGGTATAGGGACATGTGTTGCATGGTGGCTGTATGTGTGTGATGCACACTATGCATATGTGCACCTGGTGGAGAAGAAGGCACTTGGTGTTTGTTGGGTGTGGAAACCAATCCAGTGTGTGTACAGAAAGAACAAAGGCAAAAGCATCAGTATATTATTTCAGTTTTATTATGCATGTGATTTATCATTATGGTATATGATGATTATATATGATATATGATTTTGGTTTATGATGATTACATGTGATCTATGATATTAGTTATGATGGTTACATGTGATTTATGATTTTGATCTATGATGGTTATGTTTTGAGCTAACCTAACGAGATAATTTTATACATGTTGATTTGGTCAAATATGCTAGTTTGACTTGTTGTGGTAGGAAGTGAACAAGATTGCAAATGTACCTTATTGAAGAGCTACCAATGAGGTATGATTTGAATTTATTTTAAAACTAATGGAAGCTATGTGTGTGATACAAGAAGCATGAAATTATCAGTTGGGTGATTGAAATGACTGCAAGAATTTGCAACAACAAAGAAATTGGAACATGAAGTAGTATGTTGGTAAACCACTTCAAGAGCAAGGCCATTGTGGGACACTGGTACCCAATAGTGGCCATTGATTTCCATGAGCATTCTATGACTGGTATGATGTGTGAGGTAGGTATATGCCTTGGTTTTTGTATCTTCCGATGATAGGAAGCCTTGCCAAGGGATGGACTACCTAGGATGGGGGTGCTAGCAGAACTTGGAAGGTGAGTGACTTCATGGAAGAGGTGGCCACATTCCTGAGGGACTATGTAGCAGAGAAGGGGAGGTCACAGATGGATTTGTTTTGGTCATTAGCATTGCCAGATGGAATTAGATGAACATTAGGAGTGCGCCTTGGAACATTGAGCCGGTAAATGTTCGTTGAGAGGACAAGTGGTGCAGGATTATAGCACTAGACCTTGGATGCAGATTTGACTTTGCAGTGGATTCTAGACTACCTGGGAAAGAGGTAAATCCTAGTATTACTTTGAGGATGGAGGTGTGAGCCTTTGGATTTCCTTGTTACGGATACATGCATCATATTCTTTTATTTGATGGTTGAGAAAATGTGCATATGTGTATATGTGGTTATTGTAAATACCATCATGAGCTATGTTATAAAGCTCCAGTATGCGGTATGTTGTCGTTTTGTCATGATGTTTTGATTTTGAGCAAGTCTTTCATTTTAAATACTGCAATGAGTTGTGTTATAAAGCTCCATGGGCAGTATGTTTTGTTTTCAGCAATCATGTTGGTTATAGGTGTCATTGAACACCGAGGACGGTGTTCCCTCAAGGGGGAGGGTTTTGTAACAGCCCTAGTGAAAATTCCATGTAAAAATATATAAATACCACGAATGATGGGACACATTCCAAGCTGAATGTTGGGAAACATCCTAAGGGGTGTTCATTTGGTTGTTTATGGCTAAGGAAATTGGCAAAGGAAATGGCTAAGGTTTTGGAAAGGCATGAAGCAATAATTGGCATTCATTTATGAAAACAATGGAAATTAGGAGAAAAGGAAGGTGAAAGGTCACAGGTTTCATGTGAGGAGGAAATTGAAGGAAAATAATGGAAAATGAAGAAAATAGAGTACTCATTAATAAAAAGGATTCTGAGGATCAGTGGTGAAGGCTTGATCAGCTCAAATTTGGAGCTCTTCCATTATTCTCTCTCTCTCTCTCATACTCTTGGATACTTACAGCTTTCTTGGAGCACTCTTTGAGGGTGTGTCATACTTGGATTCTTGGAGCAAGAAGGCAAAGGAATAGAAGGGAAGCACAAGAGGGCATCAGCATCATTAGCTACATCATATTTTCTTATGGGTATCGAGTTGCATGTATGATTTCTTCACTAGTTTGCGATGCATGGCACATGCATGTGGTTTCTTAGTTATGATCTGTCATTGGCATGGAAAATGGTCGTGATTGACAGTGGATTGCCTAGCCTTTCCATTTCCTAGATAGCCATGGTGATTGTGGGTTTACTTTCATTACTTTGTTTTGGTTGGTTCTCATGTTTCCATAGCTTGGGTTGAGTTACTAGTCCTAGAAGCCCTAGTTGAGCAAATGCTCTGGAAGCCCTATAACAAGTTGGGTTGAGTTACTAGTCATAGAAGCCTTGGTTGGACAAATGCTCTGGAAGCCCTTGGTGGGTTGAGTTACTAGTCTTGGAAGCCTTGGTTGGAAAAATGATCTAGAAGCCCTGTATAAGTTGTGGGTTGAGTTACTAGTCCTAGAAGCCGTGGTTGGACAAACGCTTTGGAAGCCCTTGGTGGGTTGAGTTACTAGTCTTGGAAGCCTTGGTTAGAAAAATGATTTGGAAGACCTGTATAAGTTGTGGGTTGAGTTACTAGTTCTGGAAGCCTTAGTTGGACAAATGCTCTGGAAGCCCTGGAAGGCTTGGATGGAGACCAATCTGATAATGGTTTCGGTGATGTCCGACTATGATGTGGAATCACTATTTGATGGGTTGAGGTGGATGGCCTCTGAAAACCCTGGATGAGTTTTGAATGATGTGTTCTATGAGATCCCACATTCATGCTTGGAATATGGCACAGGGGTGAATGAATGAAGAGAGATTTGGCTTAGCCATTCTATGATCAGGTGGAATGTGGTAGTCCCATCTCCTGTTAGTTCATTTCATTTATTAATGAGAAATCCATTCCCTTGATTTTCATGTGTAAAGGTACTGATGTATTTATAGATTTGATGGCTAATATGTTTATTATATTTATGTTCCTATTATGCTTTTTATATGCACATTTCATGGCAGCAGCTATGTATGGCTCTCAGCATGTTTTTACTTTTATATGAATGGATAATGTGTTTATGAGTTAATGGAGGATAATGCAGCAAATGGAATGAGGGAATGATGGTTCATAGCCATTCTCAGATAAGTATGAGACCCCTACACTTGATTCTGTTATTTACACCTGTAGGTTACATCTTGATGATATGTTTGGAAAAATGCATGTCATGGCTAGTAGGGGTCTAGTGATGATATTTTTCATATTATTGCTTTTGCATCATTGTTTCCTTGCATCCTTAATAATTCTAAGTGATCATTCCATTTTGGGCAGTGTCCTAGGCTCTGGGCCAAAAAAGGTGGCTCAAATCCCAGAATGCTAGCATTAGTGCTGAGACTAACTCACCTAGGCAGTGTTTGGGAAGCATTATAAAGCACCTGGTAAGTGTCTGGGGAGTGTTATTCCTGAAAATAACTCGCCTGGGCAGTGTCTAAGGAGCGTTACCCTACCCTAAGTCTCTCAAATAGCAGTAGGACCCAGGGATAGGCAGTCTGAGTGGCTGATTTGTCTCCTGAAGGTTATTTGGATGATGTTGGATGATGGTATGTGATGTTCCGTTGATTCCATTTCCTTAAAGTCACAAAGGAGGTTGAATCTTATCATAGTGGCCTCTCGTCGCATGTTTACCCCGGCTGGCCGGTTGCTTGGGTAGATGTGGGAGGAGGGTGTTACAGAATGTATAAACAAAAATATGAGATCTAAACAAGGGAACACCAAATGACTCCAATGCTAAAGAAGGTACACCTGAGTCAATTTTAATCTCATGTCAAACTATTGAAGAAGATCACAACAAGGATCATTTGGTTTCCGAACAATGGTTGTAACAATCAAATGATAGGTAACAAGAAGTTACTTTATAATAGTGATAACTCCATTCAATCTAAAATTATTTTAGGAAATGATTATCATCAAAAGGCCATAGGAAAAGGTGTTGTGTCTATCCTAAAGAAGAAAAATGAGAAGAAAGAGAGTCTTGATGTCTTTTATATAAGAAATATTAGACATAATCAGTTACGTGTTGGAAACTTAAGTCAACATGGTTATGAAATCATATTCAAAGACTGTACATGCACAATATTATATAAATCACCTATCTTAAGACTTGTTGCAAAAGTCCAAATTACCAAGAATATAATGTTCCCATTAAGTATGAGAAGTATAAGTCTATCACAATCATGTGAATAAAATGTCTCAAGCATAGATGAGTCTTCTTTGTTGCATATTAGGTACGATCACCTACCTTTTAGGAGTCTTAGCCTCTTGTAGAAACAATCAATGGTTAAGGGACTCTCCATATTGAATGAGCTAACCAACACTTGTGAAAGTTTCATTCTTGGAAAGCATGAAAGAGATTGTTTTCAAAAAGCCTCTTACAAATCTAAGGAGTATCTAGAACTTGTCCATATATATCTATATGGACCCATGCAAAATTAATCCATTGGTGGAAGATTTTACTTTCTAACATTCATTAATGATTTGAATAGGAATTTTTGGGTGTATTTTTGTGAAAGCAAACAAAAGATATTCACAAAATTTAAAGAGTTTAAGGTTGTATGAGAAGAGAAAAGTGGCAATCTTTGTCAAAGTGCTTAGATGATATGGAGGAGATTATGACTCAAATGTGTTCATTATTTTTTGTAGACAACCTAGAATTATGATGTAGTTCACCACTAGATATATTGCACAACATAATGGATTGATTGAAGAGAAAGATATTACCATTACGAACATGGCAAGAAGTATGCTCAAAGCTACAAATTTACCCCATGACTTTTGAGTTGAGCTTATTTATTATTCATTCTACATATTTAGTATATCTTAAAAAAATAGTGTGAAAGGTAAAATGCCTCAAGAAGCATGTCAAGTGTTTTCCATTTTTCAGATTTTGGTCATCTTCCCTGTGCATATCTCCCAAAACAATTAAGGAGGAAATTTGACAACATTTATGAAAAAATATTTTTCATTGGGTGAAATAAACTATCCAAAGACTAAATACTCTATAATCTAGTCACTAAGGAATTTGTGATGAGAAGAGATATAAAATTCTTGGAGTGATCAAGAGAATGAATCAATGCATAGTAGAAATCCATCTCTCCTCATAGATGAACAAGTGGAAAATTCATGATGGCAAGTCCCTCCACCAAGCTTGATAAGGTTATAGCTGCAAAGACAAGAATATAGTTCTTCTTCCAGCAGAGAGGCATTAGATTTAGTGAGAAATCACAGAAATACCACTCTTCTAGCAGTGAGTCAGTGACTATAGTAAAAAATCAGAAAACAAGAAGCTTAAGGGGAATATATAAGCAATGTGGTTACATGGATCAACCAGCTCATTTTTCCTTATTATCCTATAAACCTACTTATTTTGAAGAGGCAGTGAAAAAGGAACATTAGGTACAAGAAATCAATGAAGAGATTGAAGTTATTGAAATGAAAGAGACATGAGATCTTGTTGATATCCTAGCTAATAAAGCCATTATTAGTGTTAAGTGGGTGTATAAGGAAAAATACGACGAGAAAGGCAATGTAGAGAAATCTAAGACAATGCTAGTTGCTAAAGGACTTGCTTAGCAACCAGATATTGAATATGCTAAAACATTTTATCTAGTAGCAAGGTTGGTGATTCAAGTTGTACAAGTAATGAAATGAAATGCAGGAAATTAAATGAAACACACATATAGAGAAATATTTAACAAATATTACAATAATATAGTGAAAAGCCAACTTCTATTAATAAATAAAATAACAAAATAGTGTATAACACAAATTGGCTAGAATGGTGGTAGATATCTCTGAACAAATATAGATGGTGGCTACGCGCATTTGCAAAATCTCTTACAAAAGGCTGAAATAATGACCTTCTAAAATAAAGAATGAACCCTAGAGGTCCAAAATCCTAATCCTAGAGGTGAAATTCCAAAAGGTTTGCAAGCCCTAAGGTGGTTAGTTGGTCCATCAACTTTTGGGGAGTGAAAATTTTGCATACAACATCTATCTGGGTTGCACAGTATCGTGTTAGAAATAACTATCCAAAGAATACAACTTTTGATTGGGGCCAAGGTATGCCATCGTAAACCCTAACCCCCTGAATTCCAAAAAGCATCATTTAGGGCCTCAAAACAACCCTAGAAGTTTGGGACCCAAAAGTCCTAAATAAATACCAAGAAGATAGAGAACCATTACAATAATGGAAGAGGTGGGTGCCACCGATATCCACCTATATTAGTTGGGTACTATTAAAGTTGTTTTAGCCATTACAACCTAGAACAAGTGGCCAATTTACCAAATGAATGTGAATTCAAAATTCTTGAAAGGGAATTTAGAAGAGGAGATGTATGTATATTAACCACCAATATTTGAATTAGAATACCAAAAAGTACATAGTGCACAAGTCAAAGAAAACTTTGTGTGGATGGAAGCATGCTCCAAGAGATTGGTATAGTTGGATTGACTGATATTTGCTCAAAAATTGGTTCAAAAAGAGTAGTAATAATCCCACTCTATACAATAAATTAGATCAAGGTAGATTATTGTGGTCTATATTTATGTTGATGTCATGATATATATTAGGAATCTAATGTTAAATGGATTCAAAGCCGCCATGAAAAGATAATTTGATATGATAGAACTTGGTCTCCTAAAGTACTGTTTAGAATTGAAATCAAACAACTTGCTCAAGGGATTTTTATATGTTAGCAAAAGTATGCTACAAATATCTTAAAGGGGTTTAGAATGGATATGTGCAAACCAACAACGACATGTATTGCAACAAGAACAAAATTGAGCAAGTAGATAATGGACCAATAGTTGACTCAACATTGTACAAGAGGCTTGTAAAAACCCTCATGTAACTTATGCAACTAAACTTGATGTTATTTATGTAATTAGTTTGCTTTCTGGATTTATGGAGTCTCCTAAGGATAGTCGCAGCAAAATTGGAAAATAATTTTGAGGTATATTATAGGTAAAATTGACTATAAATTGTGGTACACAAAATTTGATGAAAACACAATTACATGATACAAAATCAATGATTTTTTCAATAGTATAGATGATATGGAAAACACCCAAGGATATTCTTTTTGTTTGGGCAAATTTGATCTCATGGGCTTTTAAGAAACAACTCACTATCTCAATATCTTTTATAGAAGCGTAATGTGTAGCAACTAATACAACATCATGCCATGCAATCTGGCTATGAATACTCTTGAAATATCTTGAACATATGGAGAGGAAGCCAACTTCTAGTTTTTTGTGACAATAGCTCAACAATTGCATCGTGAAAGAACCTTGTGTTTCACTAAAAAATCAATCACATTGGCACTCTCCATCACTTCATTCATGAATTATCAATAATGGTGACATATCTCTTCAATTTTGGAGATCTAGAGATTAGCGAGTAGATATCTTCACCAAACCATTGGGAATGATAGTTTTTTAATTTCATAGACAACATTTAGGCATTGTTAATGCTCATGAATATAATAGTTGAGATAATGGGGACTACTAAAATATAATCTATATAATCTCTCTTGTTGACTTAGTTAGTTGGGTAGTTTGTTAATCCTAGATATTTCCAAAAAAGTATTAGTCCTAAATATTTCTAGAAAGTTGAAGTTGCTAAACCCATATACTTAAAAGTTGTTAGTTTATTATAAAATATTTTATTTAATAGTGATAAGAGTAAGACATATCCCATGAGTTTCTATCTATTTTTATTCCTCTTATGCAAAAAGTAATTGATCATTTTAAATCAAATTGTTTCATTAAATATTCACAAAAACATTAAACTATATAAAAATTAAAAATATGAAATTGCATACGAATTAAAAAATAATAAATTTATTGCAATCCAGTAAAATATATAATTTAATATATTCAAAATTAATTAAATAACATAGAAATTAACTTTATAAAATAAAAACACATATATAACATACTTTTATATAATTTTAAATTAATATCACATTAAGAAGTTAATATATAAAATAAAAATAAAATAATTTATTTATAAATATTAAAGTTGATAGTAAGTATATATATAATATATGAATTATAAAAGAATATAAGTATATAATTTCAATACTTGTAATTAGCTTTTTTTGGGGGGGAATACTGTCCAGAAAAATAGTAAGGGAAATATTGTTGCTTTTGTTTTATTTTAGTAAAAACCCCAAATATAATAGAAACATCAACTATATTTTTTGACATCATTATTATGTTGATGTTTATACATGTAGGCATGTATGTATGTCTTTGTTTGACAGGATGATGATTGTTCTATGATAATGTTTATGTATATGTATGTATGTGTCTATGTATCTATGTCACTGTTCGACAGGGTCATTAGGAATCATTCTTCTGGAGAAATGATTGCTTACGTAGGAAAATGACATGAAGAGGTTCTTGGTTTTATGAGGAATCAATTGGGAAGAGTAGTCATGACAAATATATGAGGTCAGTATCATGTGGTTATGAGTTGATATTATGTGATTATATCATGTCTATGTTATGGACAGGTTATGGGATACATCAATGAAAGTGGTGTGGTCCACAACATGTCAAAATGACCATGAATAAGACACTGGAAGCAAGGTTTCTTGGTAAGGACAGTGTGGTTGGGATGTGTAGTATTGTTGTTATGCATATGTTGTACATGTTGCATTTTGATGTTGTCCGCATGTGGTGTTGTGCATATGTAGTGTGTGTACATGATGTTTATATAATATTATGTACAGGGTGCTAGTATAGATAATGTTGTATGAATGTTGTATATTCAATGTTGAGTATATATGGTGCCATGTACATGTTGTATATACAGTTCTTTGTACATATTGAACTATGCGCATGATGGATTAATACGGTGTTGTATGCATGGTTCTATGCACGTGTTGGATATGTGATGTTGTTTACAAATGATGCTACATACATGTTGGATATGAAGTGCTACTGCGTGCATGTTGTACATGTGGTTTTGTGTACATATGGTGTTGTGTGCATGAGTGTACAAGCGGTGTTGTTTGCGTGTAGTGTTGTGTACATGTTGTACAAGTGGTGATGTGTGTAGGTGGTGTTGTGTACATGCCGTGCATGTGGCGCTATGTACATGTGGTGTCGTGTACATGTCTTGCATGTGGTACTATGTACATGTGGCGTTGTGTAGACATTGTGCAGGTGGTGCCATGTACATGTGATGTTGTGCACATGTTGTGCAAGCGGTGCAATGTACAAGTGGTATTGTGTACATGATGTATATATGGTACTCGTGTACATGTGGTATTGTGTGCATGACATATATGTTGTTTTGCAGGCATGCGATACCACATATGTGTATTGTGTACTTGTGGTGTTGTGACATGCATACTTGTTGTGTTGTACTCTATGTGGGTACATGTATTGTGTGACGTTGTACATCAGGTATACATGTATGAGTTGTGTTGTATATCGGGTGTATGTGTATGCATTTTGTGGCGTCACACGTTGTGTGTGGATGCATGTCTTGTGATGTATATTGTGTATGTATACGCGTACACTGGGTGTAGGTGTACGTGTTATATGTCAGGTATAGGTGCATGTGTTGCATGGTGGTTGTATGTGTGTGATGCCCACTATGCATATGTACACCTGGTGGAGGAGAAGGCACTGGGTATTTGTTGGTTGTGGAAACCAATCCAGTTTGTGTACAGAAAGAACAAAGGCAAAAGTATCGATATATTATTTCAGTTTTATTATGCTTGTGATTTATCATTATGGTATATGATGATTATATATGATTTATGGTTCTAGTTTATGATGATTACATGTGATCTACGATTTTGGTTATGATAGTTACATGTGATTTATGATTTTGACCTATGATGGTTATGTTTTGAGCTAACCTAACGAGATATTTTTATACATGTTGATTTGGTCAAATATGCTAGTTTGACTTGTTGTGGTAGGAAGCAAACAAGATTGCAAATGTACCTTATTGAAGAGCTACCAATGAGGTATGACTTGAATTTATTTGAATTTATTTTAAAACTAATGGAAGCTATGTGTGTGATATAAGAAGAATGAAATTATCAGTTGGGTGATTGAAATGACTACAAGAATTTGCAACAACAAAGAAATTGGAACATGCAGTAGTATGTTGGTAAAGCACTTTTAAGAGCAAGGCCATTGTGGGACACTGGTACCCAATAGTGTCCATTGATTTCCATGAGCATGCTATGACTGGTATGATGTGTGAGGTAGGTATATGCCTTGGTTTTTGTATCTTCCGATGTGAGGAAGCCTTGCCAAGGGATGGACTACCTAGGATGGGGGTGCCAGCGGAACATGGAAGGTGAGTGACTGCATGGAAGAGGTGGCCAGATTCCTGAGGGACTATGTAGCAGAGAAGGGGAGGTCACAAATGGATTTGTTTTGGTCATTTTCATTGCTAGATGGAATTAGATGAACATTGGGAGTGCGCCTTGGAACACTGAGCCGATAAATGTTCGTTGAGAGGACAAGTGGTGCAGGATTATAGCGTTGGACATTGGATGCAGATTTGACTTTGCAGTGGATTCTAGACTTCCTGGGAAGGAGGTAAATCCTGGTATTACTTTGAGGATGGAGGTGTGAGCCTTTGGATTTCCTTGTTACGGATACATGCATCATATTCTTTTATTTAATGGTTGAGAAGATGTGCATATGTGTATATGTGGTTATTGTAAATACCATAATGAGCTATGTTATAAAGCTCCAGTATGCGGTATGTTGTCGTTTTGTCATGATGTTTTGATTTTGAGCAAGTCTTTCATTGTAAATACTGCAACGAGTTGTGTTATAAAGCTCTATGGGCAATATGTTTTGTTTTCAGTAGTCATGTTGGTTATAGGTGTCATTGAACACCGAGGACGATGTTCCCTCAAGGGGGAGGGTTTTGCAACAACCCTAGTGAAAATTCCATGTAAAAATATATAAATACCATGGATGATGGGACACATATTCCAAGTTGAATGGTAGGAAACATCCTAAGGGGTGTTCATTTGGTTGTTTATGGCTAAGGAAATTGGCAAAGGAAATGAATAATGTTTTGGAAAGGCATGAAGTAATAATTGACATTTATTTATGAAAACAATGGAAATTAGGAGAAAAGGAAGGTGAAAGGTCACAGGTTTCATGTGAGGAGGAAATTGAAGGAAAATAATGGAAAATGAAGAAAATAAAGGCCTCATTAAAAAAAAGGATTCTGAGGATTAGTGGTGAAGGTTTGATCAGTTTAGTTTTGGAGCTCTCTCATTATTCTCTCTCTCTCTCATAATCCTGGATACTTACAGCTTTCTTGGAGCACTCTTTGAGAGTGTGGCATACTTGGATTATTGGAGTAAGAAGGAAAAGGAAGAGAAGGGAAGCACAAGAGGGCATCAGCATCATCAGCTACATCATATTTTCTTACGGGTATCGAGTTGCATGTATGATTTCTTCACTAGTTTTCCATGCATGGCACATGCATGTGGTTTCTTGGTTATGATCTGTCATTGTCACGGAGAATGGCTGTGATTGACAGTGGATTGCCTAGCCTTGCCATTTACTAGATAGTCATGGTGATTATGGGTTTACTTTCATTACTTTGTTTTGGTTGTTTCTCATGTTTCCATAGCTTGGGTTGAGTTACTAGTCCTCGAAGCCCTGTTTGAACAAATGCTCTGGAAGCCCTGTAACAGCTTGGGTTGAGTTACTAGTCCTAGAAGCCCTGGTTGGACAAACGCTTTGGAAGCCCTTGGTGGGTTGAGTTACTAGTCTTGGAAGCCTTGGTTGGAAAAATGATCTAGAAGCCCTGTATAAGTTGTGGGTTGAGTTACTAGTCCTAGAAGCCCTGGTTGGACAAATGCTCTGGAAGCCCTTGGTGGGTTGAGTTACTAGTCTTGGAAGCCTTCGTTAGAAAAATAATTTGGAAGCCCTGTATAAGTTGTGGGTTGAGTTACTAGTTCTGGAAGCCTTAGTTGGACAAATGCTCTGGAAGCCCTGGAAGGCTTGGATGGAGACCAATCTGATAATGGTTTTGGTGATGTCCAACTATGATGTGGAATCACTATTTGATGGGTTGAGGATGATGGCCTCTGGAAGCCCTGGATGAGTTTTGATTGATGTGTTCTATGAGATCCCACATTCATGCTTGGAATATGGCACAGGGGTGAATGACTAAAGAGAGGTTTGGCTTAGCCATTCTACGGTCGGGTGGAATGTGGTAGTCCCATCTATGGTTGGTTCATTTCATTTATTAATGAGAAATCCATTCCCTTGACTTTCATGTGTAAAGGTACTGATGTATTTATGGATTTGATGGCTAATATGTTTATTGTATTTATGTTCCTATTATGCTTTTTATATGCACTTTTCATGACAGCAGCTATGTATGGCTCTCAGCATGTTTTTACTTTTATATGAATGGATAATGTGTTTATGAGTTAATGGAGGATAATGCAGCAAATGGAATGAGGGAATGATCGTTTATAGCCATACTCATATAAGTATGAGATCCCTACACTTGATTCTATTATTTACACTTGTAGGTTACATGTTGATTATATGTTTGATATTATGATATTATGATAGTAGGGGTCTAGTGATGATATTTTTCATATTATTTCTTTTGCATCATTGTTTCCTTGCATCCTTACTAATTCTAAGTGATCATTCCATTTTGGGCAATGTCCTAGGCTCTGGGCCAAAAAAGGTGGCTCAAATCCCAGAATGCTAGCATTAGTGCTAAGACTAACTCGCCTAGGCAATGTTTGGGAAGCATTATAAACCACCTGGGAAGTGTCCGGGGAGCGTTATTCCTGAAACTAACTCGCCTAGGCAGTGTCTACAGAGCGTTACCCTGCCCTGAGTCTCTCAAACAACAGTAGGACCCAGGGATAGGCAATCTGAGTGGCTGACTTGTCTCCTGAAGGTTATTTGGATGATGTTGGATGACGGTATGCGATGTTCCATTGATTCCATTTCCTTAAAGTCACAAAGGAGGTTGAATCTTATCATAGTGGCCTCTCGTCGCATGTTTACCCCGGCTGGCCGGTTGCTTGGGTAGATGTGGGAGGAGGGTGTTACAGAATGTATAAACAAAAATATGAGATCTAAACAAGGGGACACCAAATGACTCCAATGCTAAAGAAGGTACATTTGAGTCAATTTTAATCTCATGTGAAATTATTGAAGAAGATCACAACAAGGATCATTTGGTTTCCGAACAATGGTTGTAACAATCAAATGATAGGTAACAAGAAGTTCTTTTCTAATAATGATAGCTCCATTCAATCTAAAATTATTTTAGGAAATGATTATCATCTAAAGGCCATAGGAAAAGGCGTTGTGTCTATCCTAAAGAAGAAAAATGAGAAGAAAGAGAGTCTTTATATCTTTTATATAAGAAATATTAGACATAATCAGTTACGTATTGGAAACTTAAGTCAACACATGATTATGGCATCATATTCAAAGACTATACATGCGCAATATTATATAAATCACCTACCTTAATACTTGTTGCAAAAGTCCAAATGACCAAGAATATACTGTTCCCATTAAGTATGAGAAATATAAGTCTATCACAATCATGTGAATAAAATGTCTCAAGCATAGATGAGTCTTCTTTGTTGCATATTAGGTATGATCACCTCCCTTTCAGAAGTCTTAGTCTCTTGTAGGAACAATCAATGATTAAGGGACTCTCCATATTGAATGAGCTAACCAACACTTGTGAAAGTTGCATTCTTGGAAAGCATGAAAGAGATAGTTTTCAAAAAGTCTCTTACAAATCTAAGGAGTATCTAGAACTTGTCCACATATATCTATATGGACCCATGCAAAATTAATCCATTGGTGGAAGATTTTACTTTCTAACCTTCATTAATGATTTGAATAGGAATTTTTGGGTGTACTTGTATGAAAGCAAACACAATATATTCACAAAGTTTAAAAAGTTTAAGGTTGTAGGAGAAGAGAAAAGTGGCAATCTTTGTCAAAGTGCTTAGATGATATGGAGGAGATTATGACTCAAATGTGTTCACTATTTTTTGTAGACAACATGGAATTATGATGTAGTTCACCACTAGATATATTGCACAACATAATGGAGTGATTGAAGAGAAAGATATTACTATTATGAACATGGCAAGAAGTATGCTCAAAGCTACAAATTTACCCCATGATTTTTGAGTTGAGGTTATTTCTTATTCATTCTACATATTTAGTATATCTTCAAAAAATAGTGTGAAAGGTAAAATGCCTCAAGAAGCATGGAGTTGCACAATGTCAAGTGTTTTCCATTTTTGAAATTTTGGTCATCTTCCCTATGCATATGTCCCAAAACAACTAAGGAGGAAATTTGACAACATTTATGAAAAAAAAATTCATTGGGTGAAATAAACTATCCAAAGACTAAATACTCTATAATCTAGTCACTAAGAAATGTGTGATGAGAAGAGATATAAAATTCTTGGAGTGATCAAGAGAATGAATCAATGCATAGTACAAATCTATCTCTCCTCATAGATGAACAAATTGGAAAATTCATGATGGCAAGTCCCTAAACCAAGATTGCTAAGGTTATATGTGCAAAGACAGGAATATAGTTCTTCTTCCAGCATAGAGGCATTAGATTTAGTGAGAAATCACAGAAATACCACTCTTCTAGCAGTGAGTAAGTAACTATAGTAAAAAATCAAAAAACAAGAAGCTTAAGGGGAATATATAAGCAATGTGGTGACATGGATCAACCAGCTCATTTTTCCTTATTATCCTATAAACCTACTTATTTTGAAGAGGCAGTGAAAAAAGAACATTAGGTACAAGAAGTCAATGAAGAGATTGAAGTTATTGAAATGAAAGAGACATGGGATCTTGTTGATATCCTAGCTAATAAAACCATTATTAGTGTTAAGTGGGTGTACAAGAAAAAACATGATGAGAAAGGCAATGTAGAGAAATCTAAGACAATGCTAGTTGCTAAAGGACTTGCTTAGCAACTAGAGATTGAATATGGTGAAACATTTTCTCTAGTAGCAAGGTTGGTGATTCAAGTTGTACAAGTAATGAAATGAAATGCAGGAAATTAAATGAAACACACATATAGAGAAATATTTAACAAATATTACAATAATATAGTGAAAACCCAACTTCTATTAATAAATAAAATAACAAAATAGTGTAGAACACAAATTGGCTAGAATGGTGGTAGATATCTTTGAACAAATATAGATGGTGGCTATGCGCATTTGCAAAATCTCTTACAAAAGGCTGAAATAATGACCTTCTAAAATAAAGAATGAACCCTAGAGGTCCAAAATCCTAATCCTAGAGGTGAAATTCCAAAAGGCTTGCAAGCCCTAAGGTGGTTAGTTGGTCCATCAACGTTTGGGGAGTGAAAATTTTGTATACAACATCTATCTGGGTTGCACAGTATCGTGTTAGAAATAACTATCCGAAGAATACAACTTTTGATTGGGGCCAAGGTATGCCATGGTAAACCCTAGCCCCCTGAATTTCCAAAAAGCATCATTTAGGGCCTCAAAACAACCCTAGAAGTTTGGGACCCGAAAGTCCTAAATAAATACCAAGAAGATAGAGAACCATTAAGATAATGGAAGAGGTGGGTGCCACCGATATCCACCTATATTAGTTGGGTACTATTAAGGTTGTATTAGCCATTACAACCTAGAACAAATGGCCAATTTACCAAATGAATGTGAATTCAAAGTTATTGAAAGGAAATTTACAAGAGGAGATGTATGTATATTAACCACCAAGATTTTAATTAGAATACCAAAAAGTACATAGTGCACAAGTCAAAGAAAACTTTGTGTGGATGGAAGCATGCTCCAAGAGATTGCTATAGTTGGATTGACCGATATTTGCTCAAAAATTGGTTCAACAAGAGTAGTAATAATCCCACTCTATACAATAAATTAGATCAAGGTAAATTGTTATGGTCTATATTTATGCTGATGTCATGATATATATTAGGAATCTAATGTTAAATGGACTCAAAGCTGCCATGAAAAGATAATTTGATATGATGGAACTTGGTCTCATGAAGTATTGTTTAGAATTGAAATCAAACAACTTGCTCAAGGGATTTTTATATGTTAGCAAGAGTATGCTACAAATATCTTAAAGGGGTTTAGAATGGATAAGTGCAAACCAACAAAGACATGTATTGCAACAAGAGCAAAATTGAGCAAGTAGATAATGGACCAATAGTTGATCCAACATTGTACAAGAGGCTTGTAAAAAACCTCATGTAACTTATGCAACTAAACCTGATGCTATGTATGCAATTAGTTTACTTTCTGGATTTATGGAGTGTCCTAAGGATAGTCGCAACAAAGTTGGAAAATAATTTTGAGGTATATTATAGGTAAAATTGACTATGAATTGTGGTACACAAAATTTGATGACAACACAATTACATGATACAAAATCAATGATTTTTTTAGTAGTATAGATGATATGGAAAACACCCAAGTATATTCTTTTTGTTTGGGCAAATTTGATCTCATGGGCTTCTAAGAAACAACTCACTATCTCAATATCTTTTATAGAAGCGTAATGTGTAGCAGCTAATACAACATCATGCCATGCAATATGGTTATGAAGACTCTTGAAATATCTTGAACATATGGAGAGGGAGCCAACTTCTAGTTTTTTATGGCAATAGCTCAACAATTGCATCATGAAAGAACCTTGTATTTCACTCAAAAATCAATCACATTGGCACTCTCCATCATTTCATTCATGAATTGTCAATAATGGTGACATATCTCTTCAATTTTGGAGATCTAGAGATTAGCGAGTAGATATCTTCACCAAACCATTGGGAATGATAGTTTTTTAATTTCATAGACAACATTTAGGCATTGTTAATGCTCATGAATATAATAGTTGAGATAATGGGGACTACTAAAATATAATCTATATAATCTCTCTTGTTGACTTAGTTAGTTGGGTAGTTTGTTAATCCTAGATATTTCCAAAAAAGTATTAGTCCTAAATATTTCTAGAAAGTTGAAGTTGCTAAACCCATATACTTAAAAGTTGTTAGTTTATTATAAAATATTTTATTTAATAGTGATAAGAGTAAGACATATCCCATGAGTTTCTATCTATTTTTATTCCTCTTATGCAAAAAGTAATTGATCATTTTAAATCAAATTGTTTCATTAAATATTCACAAAAACATTAAACTATATAAAAATTAAAAATATGAAATTACATACAAATTGAAAAATAACAAATTTATTGCAATGCAATAAAATATATAATTTAATATATTCAAAATTAGTTAAATACATAGAAATTAACTTTATAAATAAGACACACATATATATAACATACTTTTATATAATTTAATTTTATATAATTTTAAATTAATACCACATTAGAAGTTAATATATAAAATAAAATTAAAATAATTTATTTATTAAAGTTGATAGTTAGTATATCTATATATATATATATGAATTATAAAAAATATAAGTATATAATTTCAATACTTGTAATTAGGGAAATACTGTTCAGAAAAATAGTATGGGAAATATTGTTGCTTTTGTTTTATTTTAGTAAAAACCCAACATAATAGAAAACTTCAACTATATTTTTTAATTTTTTTTTTTTAATAAATAACTTTAAAATCACATAAAAAATTTAATAACCAATTAAAAAACAGAATTTAATTTTTAAAAAAATAAAAAATAAAAAATTATTTTTTAAAATTCATTTTAATATAAATTTTTGGCAAACATTATAAAAATTTTGCAATATTTGGTTGGTTTTAATAGAAATCAAATTGTTTTTTGAAAAAAACAATATAACACATAAAAAAATCAAAATGTATTTCATAAAAATCAAAAGTAAAATGTTTTATGTAAATTTAACCTTATAATTTTCATTTACAAAAGAACATAAATTTAATTTAAAAAATACATAAAAAGAGCATCGTGTGTGCTGATTGTGCTTTCTAATTTCTTATGAAATATAAATGTTCTTCCTTTTCTTTTTAAAACCGAAGGACAACTTAAATGTACCTATTTATCTTAGGTATTATAGCTGCTAACTCATCTTTACCACATTAAAACATGTCCATTTGATAGTGTTCACAGGTTCAAATCTCCAACACTGAACAGGGAAGAACAATTTCACGAAAATCAAGCCCATCGTATACAATGTTTTCAAGAATAAGACAACTGAAAGGAGAGAGAGGAGCCTACATATAAGTATTGGTTAAGTCATTCAATCTACGTTCTCCTCCCACCCCAAATTTCCTTATGGGTGGGGTAGGCCTTTTACTAAAATTGATACCATCTCATATCATTATTTTTCTTTTCCATTTATTTATAAAGGTATCACTAAAATAATTGAAAAAGTCTTTCAATCTACGTTCTCCTCCCACCCCAAATTTCCTTATGGGTGGGGTAGGCATTTTACTCAACATTATAAAATTGATACCAATCTCATATTATTATTTTTCTTTTCTATTTTTTGTAATGGTATCATTAAATTATTTGAAAACTGAAAAGCCAGATAAATTTTGACATTTTGGAAACTGAAAAGTGAGACACATTTTTGCATTATAAAAATGTAAGAAAAAAGTATAATAAGTTTTGAATAAAAATATTAAATCTAAAAAAATATATAAATATTTAATTAAATTTTATATAAAAATTAATTTAGTAAATGAACGAGAAAAAATTCTTCCAAAAATTAAACCTCTTCTTATACATCCACGAGAACTATAGTTAAGATAAAGTTTTTCTATATATTTTTTCACAAAACTTATGTATGAAACCAAACCACTCCAACACATACTGATTTTTATATTTACACGAACAACACATACAATCCTCTTCATGGACAACATCGTCTCACTGCAACGATCAAATAAAATTTGTAGCAACGCTTTTCTGCTATACATTACGCAACTAACAGTGCTGCGTACTAAAATTTAATGGTTGAAATGGTGAAAATCAGTTTGATTTTGTCAGGGCCATACAAAAAACAAATATACGGGGCAGTTTATATAGGTTAAACAAAGCCGAGAGCTACATAATAGTGCAAGCATTTGGATTGTCCTCACTGAAGAGGGAAGTGTATGTTTCATGGGCGTTGTTACTGTCATCGGGGTAATAGGATAAAGTGGGATCCACGCTCCGCACATAGCCAGAAGGAGCCTTCTTGTCATACACTTGAGCGGAGTACGGATAGTAAACCAGCTGATAGGGTTTGTAAGGCCACACTTCTGCTGTCTTCCCTGTTCCCTTCGCTCTTTTCAGCACCTTCTTCGGATCCACGTACCCAGAAACTGTTACCTTATTATTTTTTCTCTCCACTTCTACCGTACTAACTCCTGCACATTCATTAAGTAAACCCATACCCTAATTGTCAAAAATGTCACATATGTTACATGGAGTATAAGCTCTAGCTACAGTGCGAAAAATGGTTCTCACCTTTCATGGAAGTTAGTGCGTTCTTCACTTTTCTCTCACAGCCTTCACAGTCCATTATAACTCTCAACTCCACGGTCTATACATGATTAGTTACAGGAATCAGTGCTAACAGTCACAAGCCTCTGTGTGTCATATTGAGTCAGAAAAATAAATCTAGATGAGTTGCATAAACATGAAGTACCTGAAATTGTTTGAACTTCTTCTTGGGCTTGGGAGTAGTGGCGGCATCAATCCAGCTTGATAGAAGAGAAAACGCACCCATTTTTTCACCAGTCTGTAGAAACGAAAACAAAAATGACAGAGATTTGGGTGTGTCGATTGAAATCCGTCTATGAATCTCGCGTAACAACTCTTCCAGTTTGATGGTTATAATGAGAACGACCAACACCATGGGAGAATTTATAGGAAAATTTGAAGGAATATTCATGTGAGATACCTTCCATCTCGCCAGTAGCTTCTACAGTTTGTGGATAAACATCCATAACTTGCGGTGGCAGCGGGACAGAAGGCTGAGCATAAGTGGCGAAAAGAGAGACTTTTGAGAATATGAAGTACGAAGTTTGGTGCGAGGAGGAGTATTAAAATGTGGCCAACAGCAACTGTTAGGTAACAGTTATGGACGGTGGCGAAAGTCAATTAATTTAGTTGATGTGGAGGCGGAAGTGAAGGCGGGGCGAACATTCGACTCACTATCGCGGGAATTCGACGCACGTCAATGTAGAGCTGCGTTGAAAAGTGAGTCCAAAAGGATTAAACTAGCCATTGCACTGAAAAGGTGCAAAAGGGATGTCGGTGGGAGATAGGAGAAGTGGGAATGCGGAAGGAAATAATCCAGACAAACAAATGCAGTTTTGTTTTTTTTTTAAGTTAAATTATTTTTCTGGAATAAAATGTGATCTATGTATATAATATGATATAAATTTGTCCAAACAAAAATAAACACATAGTTGAATAATGATGTTTTTTTTTGATAAATCACATTATTAAGATTTGGTGATCAAAATCCTAATAATGTGAATAATCTGAAAGACATTATTGTTCAACCATATGGATCACAAAAGTCTAAGATCTAACAAATACATAGTTATATCATTTTCTAACTTAGTTATTAATTAATATCTATAAAAAAGTAAACATGTATTGTAGAGTAGCCTTTCTAGTGAATCCCCTCGAAAGCATGTAGTTAAAGAGTTGTTTATGTTGTTTATTTTGTTTATTGCACATTCTACTAAATCCAAATAGATAGGATGGAAGCACACCCAAACCATAAGAGAGAGAAGGCGATTTTCGCGGCTTTCGATTTCTTTACGTGCGAGATCACTTGTTGGCTAAGCATCCTCTAGTCAAGCAAGGGAAAATAGAAATGCTCTCTAGTCGGTTGGAATACTACAAGTCTCACCCTCCTGCATAATTCCCACTCTACCCATGCCAGTTATGTTAGAGTAATTAGGAGAAGAAACAAAAGATAATATGTTTCATGTGTATCGAATCAAATTAACTGTATTAATCATTGAACTGAATCGAACTGTCGAATATTTGAATTTTTCAGGCTGATTCAGCTTAATTTGGTAACTATGGCATGTAGGATTTGGATGGAGATGAGTACAAGGATCAAGAGGAGATTGCAAGAGATTTGGAATTGATTAGCCACATGTCAGGGTTCAATCATTCCACGTGTCATATTCTAATTTGAGGGAGACAAAGAAAAATGAGGCTTTATGATTGGTTGGGGTGAATAGTATCTACCCACACCAACCCTAGAGAGAAATGCCTATCAACATAATTACAAAATTAATATAGTATGATATTGCAATCAACCACAAAAGATAATATTAAATGTTGTCAAATTCATAAGGGAAATGTGTTTATGAAGAAAGATGCATGAGGCATCATTCAGTGAGCCACTACTTCAGAAAATTTCAAACAAATATTTTCTTTGAGGGAGACGGGAAATCAGACTAGGGCAATGAAAGTGACTTGTTGTTTAAGAAAACATCATGGTCAGGGATTTTATTTGGTTGAGACGGGTAAAAGTAGTATTTCCAACATTTGAAGCTAACATAATAAGATCACTTATAACAACAATAAGGTAATATGAATAAATGTGAGTTTGCGAGATAATCCCTGTAATATTTGGGCTTACAAAAGAACTTGTATTCATTAAGAACATCATGAATTGTTTAAGTCTATAGAATTTTCTTGAATTGAGAAGATTTAAGGATTAGTTTTTGTCGCTTACAAGAAGGTTTGTGCTCAACATAAAGACACTTGGTTTGAGGAGCACTCATAGAAGTGTGATATTTCTCATAAAGAGACTCCCTTTTTGAGAAGAACCTAGGCTATGTGGCAAAGAAACCTTGAAATGAGACTTGGGGTTCTTTGCTTAAAGAACTTGTGTGAGGCATGCTCACTAAAAAATCAAGAGTAGGCATGGTGTTGTTGATGGTACCTTCTTGTGGAGTCTTTTGTGTCACTTAATAGCTTGGTGGAAAGCCATGCTATGCCTTTCTATTGTTGGGTAGGGCTTGATATTTTGATAATTGATACCCTAACTGGGGCTTTGAGAGAATTAGAGAGTCATAGCTTGTCATGTGCATGAAGGACTATATTGAACAAACTCATGATAAATTGTGAGTACACTCTTATAGCTTTGTTCTTGTGTATACATGAATTATGATTTGATGTTAAAATTTTGTGTATCTGGAAATTTGATTTTAAGTGTAAATTCTCATGGTGAATGAATACCTTCTAGCACTATTTGTTAGATCGATTTATCATGAAAAACTAATTGATTTTTTTGAATGATTTGATAAAGATATAGCTATAATAAATAATTTGTAATTAAGTAATTTTCATATCTATTACATTTTGAGATTTGCGCCCTAAAGTTTGGAAACATAATTCCTTACAATGCAATTGTTCAATGTTTATTTTCTTGATGCATAGTGGAATAAATATTGTTACAATTTATACCTATTCATGGAAAATAGATCTCAAAACATCAAGGATAAAGAAAATTTCTTGAGTTTATGTCAATATTTTTTTACATAATCCCGCAACTATAAAAGCATTTTAAGATTCCTAAGCATGTTGAATTAAACTTGAACACAATTTTACAATAAGTTAAAGAAGAGAGAAGTGAATTGATAAAAAAACAAGGCAGTAGCATCATTACATATAATCCAACTATAAACAATTATAAAAATGCAATCCTAAACTAAAAATACAATTATCCAAATTCACTAGAATAAAATAAATGGTGGGTAGATCATTGAGGATCCTTGAAGGTAACAAAAGTAATTTAAAAATGCTCAATGTTATTTCCATAAAATGAAATTGGTGCCCAATCTTAATCAATCATCAATAATGGGCAGAGTCCATTTAAAACTCTAACTATTCCACAACCTGTTTGACAATTATTTAAAGTATAGTAACAAGATTCGATAATAAAGACATTGTTGTAAAAATTAAATGGAAGTACAGTTCACCAAATTCTCTGTACAATATGGATATATAATGATCAACTTACTCTAATTCTCTGTGATAATAGGCCACATGTAATTAATAGCATGGACTTGTAAACCCAAATAACAAACTGCCCAAAATCCTAAAAAATCTTGAATACATCTATAAATATACCAATGGCAATTTCACAAAGTGAACTATTTTTCTAATTTACAAAGCATTCTTAAAGCTAAAATATTTTTAAAATTTGAGCACAAAATGTAAAACATCTTATTTGTGAGATGTATATTTCAGTATTGGCATTGTATGGGATTTCTTTGTTATGTAATTTTTACATGTCAAATCACATTCAAATTTAAATTCATATAGAAGCGTTGCTACTATGATTTATGTATCTAACAAGGCATTTTAAACTTCCTATGCATCATGTATTATAATTTCGCATAAAATTTTAGAATGCAGTAAAAAATGACAAGGTGTGATTATTAAACAACATAATGGAATCATTTGTTATAGTTCAAGACGCACAACTACAAAAATGCAAACCCAACTAAAAACCACGGGATATCCAAATTCATAAGAATAAAATGGTGGTAAGAAAATCTAGGACTGATACCTTAGGATCCTTGGTAAATAAAGGGCAATAGAGAACGCTCAGTCTCATAGCCAGAAGACAAAAGAACAAAGAAAATTCCAGGACTAACTATAACTAATTTCTGCATTTAATGTGCTCAACTTCAATTTTAAGATGAGTTCTAAATATAACTTGTGTTATTCCTATAATAAGATTTAAAAAGAAATACAAAAATACCATATCTAAACATAACCAAGTATATTATATGATAATTGATATGATGATTATCGCCATCATCATATCATCATTCATTCATTAAGATTCGAAATTACCATGGGTCATGGCAATTTTATGATTCATGAACCAAATGATCAAAGGTTTTCAAACAATAAACCCTCTAATATCAAGATTCAAAAATTCAAATCTGAAATCAAATGATACGTCGACATTGTGGTTCCCATGTGTGAAAACTCCATTGGTCTATAGGGAATTTTGGCAGTTTTGGGCAGGTTCCTCTGGGTCTCGGTCAAGACAACCTATGTAGGGTGGTGAATGGGTACTCATAGAAGTCTCGTGACTATGAAAAACAAAATTTGGGTCTGGGTTGGTGAGTTGGGTACCCATAAAGTCCTGTGAGTATGAAAAAACAAGCAGACACACCCAAACATTGTCGGTAGTACCTAGCCAACTTCCAACAACAAGTTTAGAAATTCAATTCTCATTTTCTCAGAAGAATATGGCCTTATGCCATAAAAACAACCTTAATTCTAACGATACCTTGCATGTAGTGGACAACTTATAGCTAATTTGTACCAAAAAAGAAACTTATATCATGATCATTTTAGTCATGCACACGTTGGACAACAAGAAGACATACCTAGATGGTTCTTCTCTAAACTCAAATTCTATTTAGGCTTCCTGTGATTCCAAGCAAATTTACATCAAAAAGAGAAGTTCATACATGTTTATCGAGATTACAAAATCAAGAATAAGAAAATTTTCTTAAAGGAAGGGTTGTAAAGGTTCTTTCAAAGAACATTATATGCAAGGAGAAGAACAAATTCTTCAACTGGACAGACCTATTTTGATTATACCCAACTGATACATGAAGAAACCAAGAAAGTTATCATTGTTTAGACCATGCAATTCTAGACATCCTAGATCTATTGTCATTGGGTACTTAACAACCAAGAAAAGAAAAATGTTATCATTGTTCAGAGCCTAGACCATGCACTTCTAGACATCCAATACTTTTTTTCATCGGGTACTTAGCAATTAAATTGTAAATGACATAATGAATTTAATACTATTTTCAAGAGGACATATGGAACATTTCATAAACAACTCATTTTATAAGTTTCGCATCCTTGACCATTCAATGTTCATTCTCATCTAATACTTAGAAACCAATATATGAAGGGCACCATCACAAATTTGTTTAGACTTTATGTTGTCTGTGCTCCTATGGCCATCCAATGCCCACATTTATTGGGTACATTAAAAAAAAACCCGAAAAGATATTGTCATGCAATTCTATCCCTGTAAAGACATTTTTTTAAGCTTAGATAATCACAATTCTAGAATTCCACAAACTGGCACATTATAAAACATATATGTATTGTCATCGTCCTCCCTAGGATACCAAACCTTTTCACTACCCATGAAAACAAATAAATAAAATAGTTATGATATAGTTTTGTAATCCCCCCTGCTAGAACACTTACCTTCCCATAAAACAAATGTTTATTTCGATCGTATCAAGGGGCACTTAATAAATAACTAAACTAGGTCATATATGAGATAATTCAGAACAAACAAATTGAAGCTTGAACTTATTTTATTCAACTATGAAAGACAATTGTTTAACAAATGGTTTCTAAAAAGAAAAATATATGGTTCCCTTCAAACACAACAACAAAAATAACAACAAGTGTTTGTTTACCTTTCCATTATACTATTTCACCTTCTGATTAACCAAAACAATTATTCCATTTTCTAGATGTATGCTATTAAACTTATGGGTGAAAATTGTGGAAGATAATGCCCATCATGAAGTCTTGAAAAGAACCTGAATAGTAAATTAAACTGAACAATATAAAGTACCTAAAATAAAATAAAATGGCAACAAAATTTCTTATCGACATGAGGTCTACAATAGATAAAAATTTACAAAACTTCAATTGATATAAAAATACTAATTAATACAAGAGAAGTAGTAGATGCATACATTTCCATCTTACGTGACTAATCAGGCCTTAAGAAGGTGGTAGTTTAGTTGGTTCGATGGACCCCTTGACAAAATGATTAATGGGAGAAAAGGAATCATCATCAAGTCATGGCAAGTTGGAATACATAGTTGAGTTTCTTGCTGAACTAAATGGCACAGCTAAAGGCTCATATGCATTTGGAGGTTCAGAATCATGAAATTGTTCAAAATCAAGGATAAATGATCAGTTATAGTTGAACTTTGTATATTATTTTTCCCTTCAGCTAACTAAACATTTTCTTTAGTTTTCAAACCAACATCCTTAGCGGCCTTTGCAACCTTGTTGAAAGCTCCAATCACCCATGTTGTAGAAGTGAACACATACTTGTTATTCATAAGGGAAGAAATTGCGTTATTGACCTTCTATTCATTAACAACAAATGATGATTCTGTTTTCTCTGATACTTGAAATTTTTGATCCATTGATCTTCCTTTCTTATTTATAGCACTTGTTCCAACGATATTATTTTCAGTGAAATGATTTTCTTTTCAAAAGATGTCACCTTAGCAAAAACATTTTTCGTGAAGCCATGCTTCTCATCAAATGCCTTGACTTTGTTCATAGCATCCTTTCCTAGAAATAAACCCTTTTTAAAGCATGCTTGTCACAACATCCCGAGCCTTGTATATAGAAGTACCACCTCCTTTCACCACAGTACTTTCATTGGGCTACCATCACACTTCAAAAATGTGAAAACAAACTTTGTACTATCTAAAAAAACAACATTTCGCAAGAAATTATTAGAATATGATTGAACACAATACATTCATTCAAGCATATAACATTTTGTAATAGTATAACGGATATTGTGCAACATGACTTCTTGGAGTTTCAATAGGTGGCAAATAATTTTCAGCAGGAAATATACCCTTTTGGAGCATAGCTTATAAATTCATTTTTTTTCTAGAAATTCAAGATAAATAATGGTCAAGGTTGATAAAGCAGAAAACTCGAAAATGATTCTTGTTCCTTGGATTCTAAGGTTCCGTTGTACTGTCCAACAACCCCTTTTTTTAATGTATTATAAATTTCCTATGAAATTTATTATATTAAAATAGGGACCCTTCATCTTAAAAAATCTTATAATTAAAGTTTAATACTTAGGATTTTTAATTAAAACCCAATTATTAAACTTTGATTATCCAAAAAAACAAACAAAATAAATAGCCCTCGAGACACAAACTATACTTAAGCTTAAGTATTAAAAATTATGGGTTATTTGATTAAAAAAATAAAATAAAACGAATATCTTTAAGATTCCTAAAGGTTGAAGCTTTACAAACTTCAACACTCTGCCATACCGTGCATCGGAAAGTTTCATAAGGAAAAGACCCCTCCGCCAACTCCATTGTGATTGCAATATAACCAGATCCAATGTGAAAATTAAGTTCACTTCATTAAAATCCCGCGTGTGCGCAATCACAGGAACCATTGCCTAAGTCCCGCTACCTATCTCTTTTGTGATATGTGATTACTCTGGACCCGACGGGATTATCCACTGCAATCCATAAAATCCCACGTGCAAGGCTATTGCAAAAGTTTAAAAGCTTAAGTCCAACTCCGCTCCAAACACCGATTTTCAATATGTGATAGGGCTCGAACCCGCCTAGATTATACACTGCGATTTATATTAATATCGTGTCTGAGGCCTATTCCGCATTCACAAAGTTCTAAAAAACCACACCTCATCCCAATGTCAATTGTGATATACATCCCAATGCTAATTGTGATATGGCATCAGATCCACATCATCTGCCACATCACCATTCCACATCATAGTGATGTCACTATGACATCATCCCTAGTGTCACCTCGGGATCCCACAATCGCAAGATTTAAAGGGACACGGCTTATAATATACCCTTCACCCTAGCTGATTTGTGATTAGACCGAACCCGAAGAGATTATTCACTCCAACTCATACATACCCTGCATCTGCGGCAATCACGAATAACAAAAGAACATCGTTTCTCTGTCTTTTGCCCATTTCGATTGCGATTGTGATTTTATTTAAGAAGGCCCCCTTTTTTATTTTATATGAAATACTCCTCGGCTATACCAATTACGATTGATCTAAAGTCCTGCCCCAAAACTTTGATTTCTGATTGCAATAAGCTGTAAATCTCCACCTTCTCTCTCCGCATTCCTCTCCATGATGTCAGTGTTGGATTTATTGAGCTCTATGTTTTCCCAATTTCCTGCAAAAGGGATTTGTTTCAAATAAAATATGTTTATCATTTCATTTATGTTTATCTTATCGATTCTTGTTTGTCGTATTCAAGTTCATGAAAGGGAAAGACAATTGTGCTGACAGTGGCAGATCAGTTCAAACAGACAGACAAACATCCAAAGAATTTGATAGAACAAATGAAGCTAATGATGACAGAAAATCATTTCCAGAAACTTCTACCAAAATATTGTTTTCCTTTCAGCATTGTTGAAGGGATCTGTTTAATTCCCTCAACACGTTGCACAATAGATTGGAGTTGTTTTTTGTTATTTAAGCTTAGCTGCTATAGGAAATAAAGGTTCAGAATTTTATGAAAAGAGGCTTACAAAAGCTTGCACTATTGTATTTTCATCATTTTCTCAATAGAACAACTGGAACATTGTTTATGAATTTTCATAAAGAGTCTTGAGAAGTTGCATTATCATACTCCTGGAATCATCTTTGTGGAAAGGAATAAACTACTGCTATTTCTTTTATGAGCTGAGCGAAGTATATCTAGTATTTCTATAATTGTACCTCTATTTTGTTCATAAGTAAATAGTAAATCTATCTTTTCAAAATTCTCATTACTTGATATTTAAATAACAATGTTACATGTATTCACCATTGATCATGCTGCCATTGATATTTTTATACAAGTTAAGAAATTTACTGTGATACTCTAAATGCGATATGAGTTTACACATTATTTTGATTAACTACTTAATCAAACTAATCATCTTCAAATAGTTTCATTTCCATTGGTGTTTAAGCAATCTATATTGTCATTTACTGCGGAAAATCATTATAGATCGCATCTAGATAAAAGTTAAACAATCGAGGGTTATAGAATATATTAATGCAATTATTTCTCCATTTGATTCATTGATGCAAATCTATCCATTTCACTCTACTATAAGCATTACACATTCATTCAATCATCTTTCATTGGGAAATTGGTCCCATTATCCCGAGTCGGAGCCACTACTTAAACGGAAAAGGAGTTGTCTTAAGGTCTGGACCGGTTGGTTTTCCCCCTATGTTGAAGCAACGATTTTCATGGCCTCAACATGTCCTTGGATAGTTTCCCCTCTATAGGAAACTCTGACACTCCAAAGCCCAAAATTTCCAAGAATATTTGAGAGATCGAACAAGCCATGAAAATTACCAAACTAAGAGATTCAATCTCCTTTCATTCATCTAAAAATTCTACAGTGCGAATATACAACTTCTATGAGGCTTAGGTTTTCACAAAGAACTCAACAGCATGGCACCTTATGAGTCTGTTTTCATTACACTACCGACACCTAATGAAAATACCCTAACCTTCCTCTTCTATAAAAATCTTGGCCTCCCTTATGCTTCTCTTGAAACCACAAAACTAATCAACGATGTTTGTACCTTTCACCCATAGATTCACTATTCCTTTTTTGCATTCAACATTACATGGCGTGATTGAGTGCATACTTTTCCAAGCAGAGAGCCAGTCAAAATTAATTAGATTTAACTTATCGAATTGAGACTTCTGTGATCCATATCAAATTTTTGAAGATTCTTCGGCGAAAATCACATAGAGAAATATTTGTCGACGCGTTTCGAACCAACCAGTGTGGTTCATCGTCAGGACAAGTTGTAGAGGTCACGTTTAACCGTTACTTAGTTAAATTTAGTTGTTGGAATGGCTTGTTGTCCCTATTTAACTTATCGCTCAAATTGGATCTTCAACTTGTCCTGACGATGAACCACACTGGTTGGTTCGAAACGCGTCGACAAATATTTCTCTATGTGATTTTCGCCGAAGAATCTTCAAAAATTAGATTTAACTTCTTGTGTGAGTTCCAAGCAACGTGTATAGCCCATCTCATAAGACTTTTTGGCAACCAATGTTCCATTCCTAGCCCTACTGTATTGAATTTTAATTTGAGAGGAAGTCTTGTCGGTAACAAATGTTCCATTCATAGAAGCAATCAAAGAAATTATAAAATACTTTGATTGTTGTGCCCATTCTCTCTGAATCTAATGATCAAACTTTTGGGTGTGGAGCTTGATTATCTTCTTTATTTAGAGGTATCACTGCGTTGGACCCCAATTCCTAATGTGGCGGCAATGTCGCCCATTTGATCGTCGTTAGGGGGGTCAAGGGGGGGGCGACAATGATTTTATGATCCCTCCCTGGTAGGGGTTCAGAGGCAGTGCCCCCCAAGCTAAAAATAGATGTAAAATTGCCTTGTAAAATATTGTAATTTCGTAGTCAATCTGAGTTTTTCATTAGGCAGATGATATGACGGTAGAAGTTATGTTTAATTTAGGGCTTTTTTCCCTAGAAGGAAACCCCTCACTATATATGAGGGAATTGTATTGCGACTATGGAGATATGTGTATTCTAAGCGAGAAAAAGAGAGGAAATTGAGTGAGAGCGAAGAGGAAATTATAGTGGATCTGTTGTAGGTTGTACCTCTTCATTTTGTTGGATAATATAAAGGAAGGGCTAGTTGTTTCTTCGTGGACGTAGCCCAAATTAGGTGAACCACGTATATTTGTGTCTCTCTTGTTTTATGTGTTTTCTGTGTTTGTGTTTTTGCAATATTTTGTGTTCCATTGCTTTGTAATATGTAATTTTCTAACACGAACCAACGTTAATAGTGCCACACCATAATGTCTCTCTTCCCGGATATTGCAAGCAATGCCACATTATTAAGCCCAAGCACTCAAAACGCACCCACTTCTTCTTCCCTGCAGTAGCACCACCATTCGTTCTTGTTGTTAGCCTTCAACATAATCATGGCCTTTCTGTGCATAGTCCTAGCAGGTTTCATGCTCTGCATCTTTTCCGTGTGCAAAATACACAGAAAGGTGTCCATGACCTTGAGCATCATGGAAAAAAATGACTTCCACAGATGGGCGGCAACCCACAAATTCTCATAAGTTGAGAGCGCAACTGATAGTGTTAGCAACAGGAGGCTTCTGGGAAAAGGTAGTCATGGAAGCATGTACAGGGCCATATTCCTAGATAGGCAAGTCCTAGCAGTAAAGAGAATCGAACCCTCACATGTTCTCTATAAGGTCGGGAGGAGCTACACCATCAATTTCTCAGCAGAGATCCGGGCTTTATACCGTGCACAACACCTGAATATCGTTTCCATCGTGGGCTACTACGAGGCCCCAACCAAAAGAATTTTGATAACCCAATTCATGCCCAACAGATCTCTGCAATATCATCTTCATGAAGGGGGAATTTTCTTCGACCGGTCACATCGTCTGAGAATTACTTTAGATTCAACCCAGGGCATAGAGTATTTGCACGAGGGCACTACCCCTTACATAATTCATGGAGACATCAAGCCTTCCAATATATTGTTGGACCAGACATGGTCTATTAGGGTTTCAGACTTGGACCTATCCTTTCTTGCCTAGTCGAATGAAATGTTTGGCATCGTTGGGTACCTCGATTGTGGATATTTCACCAAGAAGAACTTGAACAAGCCGAGCGATATAAACAACTTTGGGGTTGTTTTGTTAGAAATCATGAGCGGGAGGCTATACTCTGGCGAAGATTCTAAAGAGCCTTGTTCTATAATGGAGTGGGTTGTGCCTCTCATAACCAATTCTAGGGCCCTTGAAATTTTTGATCCAAAGTTGCAGCTTCCTATGAATCTCGAACCTCTGATCAGAGTAGCCAAGTTCGCATGTGAGTGTGTGAACAACTTGAGAAAAACAGGCCACGATCCTACGAGTGTTTGCTACACTAAAGGACATAGATCAAGAGATTAATATGGTTGGCGATTCTCCTCTTCATATGCCTACAACTTCCGAACCCTGCAAGATTTGCCTAGGGTACCCTTATCGTCTTCTCCGCTCTTTCTTTTTGTGTTTCTTTAACACACCTTTGAAACAACATTTGTCGAATCTATGGAAAAACATTCACCACATGTGAAATTCTAATTGCAACGAATGACGAAAATGAAAGCCTCTTACTAGTTGGGGTGAACAGTGTTTGCTCACCCCAACCCCAGAAAAATATGCCTATGAAACAACAAATTCAAGTGTTATAATTTTTTAAAAATTCGATGAGAATAAATTAACCATGTTAAGGAATCATTACACAAAATTTAATTCAAAGTTTACAATTTAAACCATATTTGATTGGATTTTTTTATTTTTCCCATTTTATAAAGGGGTGAGTGGAAGAAGTGTGGATTTAAATTTCTTGGAGAGTTGACAACAATGTCGTTCCACTTCGCCTTTTTGAAAGTCGATATCGTGTTGGGATGACAAACCACATGGACTCTCTTAAGGCGGTGGTCATGTGATTGGGACCTGGAGGTTATCGAACAACAAAGCAAATCAAATACGGGTGAAAAAGTTAAGGGACCCATTGGATTCATTTTGTTACGGGAGCGTTACATGTGTAGAGAAAGCTTGCTTTTATATTTTATATCTGCTTTGGAAGAATTACGTGTTCAGCTAATGGAAATAGGTACCGTATGTATCGTCTAGGTTTAGAAAAATTGGGCGTTTGCGCACGATCTATTCACTCTGAAAATTAAAGTTGAAACCGTCCACATGGTGTGAGTTTGTCAAAATGTTTCATTCATTGGTCACTCCTTCCCTAGTTTTCGGTGCTATATTCGAAATTGTTTTATTTAATTATTCATAAATGTCTCAAACGTGTCTCGGAGAAACTTGAAATTATGCAGTTGGAAAACCAATAGTTCACTGAATTATTTGAACTTAAAAATATATATATTAAATTAAAAAT